>CAEGAE010067173.1:0-153418 GCA_903067095.1 Girardinus metallicus | reverse complement strand
CTTATTCCGGTGCTAAGGCCGCTAACTCCGGCTCTAACGCCGGTGCTAAGGCTGCTAACTCCGGCTCTAACGCCGGTTCTAAGGCCGCTTACTGCAGCTCTAACCCCGGAATAAGCCTTAAGTGAACCGCCGAGCGCTTGAGGAGGGAGCGGGAGAGAACGGCTGGCCGAAATTAGCGTTCATAAATCGGATTAGCCTTGAGCTAAACGCCGCTTACACCGTGGAGCTCCAGTATCCAGAATGAAGCTGACGTCATTGTGGTATCAACGCATGCGCGATCTGATCTCCAAATGATGCCCCGCCTCTTCTGTGACATCACTCTCACACATTGAGTCCTTCAAACACATACAAAAGGTGAGTCTATATTTTATTAGTTTATCTGTGCAATCTTAGTCTTTTATGTATGCATATGAGAAAAATTGCATGTGTGTGTGACATTTTAAAAGTATATATGTGCAATTTTAATATTTTGTGTGTGCGAGTTTTTACTAGTGTTTTAGAGACAAAACATAGATTTTGTCCTAAACGGCCCCTCATATTTGACATCTGCATTCCTCACACACAGAAACATCTACCAGCTCTGTAACGTCATGATGATCTTTGCCACCCATTTGTTGCGACCGGGATGATATGAAACTTATTTTCTGGTATTTTCAGCAAAGCTACGCATCTAAAGCACAGCCGCCCTCAGTGTTCAGTCTATCCGTTTATCTGTATAAATAATCCCGCTGGACTCCAGGTATCGGCCGACCTAATTACAGCCGGCCTGTTTTTAAGGTCATGCTAACGCATCTTAATTGGATTCAAGTCGCCACTTTGACTAATCCACTCCAGAGCCCTTAATTTCAAGCTCCGATTCGTTCAAAAGTGAGAAACAGATCTTTTAGCCTAGTTCTGTTTCAAATAATTATTTGAAACCTGTCTGATAAAATCTTCTTCACAGCGCTACATATGTAGCAAAGCTGACCGTGAGAACAGAATAAAGAAATTTTAATGCCGTAACAATGTTGCATATTGTTTGAATCGAACTCGTAGAAGTTTTAACAAATCTTTTTATTCACTTGATCCCATTGCTTTATTCTGAGTTGTTGCAGAAAAGTTCAGTAAATAACTTTTTTTTTTTTTGTTTCAGGCAGAGAAAATAAAAAAGAAAAGAGGTTCTGTGTTCGGAACCCTTCATGTTGCCCACAGCTCGTCCCTGGATGAGGTGGACCACAAGATACTGGAAGCAAAGTAAGACTCAAATCTACTTCCTGCGTGCGCAATTCCCTTCGCAATCTGATTTACGATCATTTGTTTTAACCTGAGTTCATTAGACTAACTTGGTCTAACACAAAGCATCATTCACGGCTCAAGCCTTTGTGTATATTTGGAGTTCAAGTCACCAGCAGCACAAAACCCCCAACAGCCTCATTAACCTGGGATTTATTGCCGTCTTACTGTTTGTTCGCAGTAAACTGATTCAGGAAGTGACCGAGAATCAGACTGATTCTCCCTACACATGTAATCAAGGCCTGACTCTTATTTAGCTAGAGCTCAACATAGAAAAATACATATAAAATATCCTGACAATAACAATCGCTGTCTTATGAATGATTAGGGATGTTAAATGTCGACATTTATTGGGAAGTTTTGTGGCAATAAAAATTATTACTCACTATTATTATTTGTTCATCAGTCTTTTTTGGGCAGATATCTATCAGTCAGAGCCTTTATTGTCAGACAGTGGTGGACAACTTTTTGCTGTACACTCAAATAGGTATATGTGACAGAAAACTTATCAATGCACATTCCGCTAAATGGGAAACATTTTGGCAGCATCATGCTGTGGGGGTCACCTCCTTTAGAGTTTATAAGAGGACTTATGATGGTAAGTACAAGAAAATCACTGGCAGTCCTACACATAGTGCTGTGTTAGAATGGTTTAGTCAAATTCCGGCATTGAGTGCTAAATAGGTACGTGGACAGCATGCCACACTTTTGCGAGTTTTATTTGTTAATTGTTTTGAAAAAAGTGTGTCATGCAAACCCCGAATTGTCCCAAACCTGTCCGCTATCCATGTCCGACCTGCATGCAACGCCGCCGCCAGCTCTCCGATGGTGTTAATGCCACCGGTGCCCGCTGGTGTCCTCTGGTGAAACTCCAGCTCCTGATCTATTCTACACTTCTGTGCTGATCAAGCCATTCTTCTGGGCACTTAACTTTGTTTAGTCTGCGAGGTTATTTAGAGTTCCTCTGAATCGAACTTGTAGAAGTTCAAAGAATTGTTCAGTTGTTCAAACACCAAAGGGAATCACAGGAAAAACAAGAAGAAAGTGCAGCGCTCCGTCTGGCTTCTTGTTAGGCAGAGGTCCAGCCTTACAGCGGAACTGCACTGTGCCAAAAAGCGCATTAATCTTGGCTCGTAAACTTCTTCTCTGTGCGTATTAGAAAGGATGTTTTGATGTGCATGAGAGAAGACTCTCTCTCCTGCTCGCCAAGTTCGGCATGTTCAGATCCAGGGCCGTCCTCCTCGTTTAGTTTTTCCTTTTTGTTTGTCTTTTTTTTTTTTAAGGAAAGCTCTGTCAGAGGTGACTGCGTGCCTGAGGGAGCGGCTTCACCGCTGGCAGCAGATCGAGAAGCTCTGCGGCTTCCCCGTCGTCAACAACTCAGGTCTGCCGAGCCTGACAGCCAGCCTCTACTCGGACCACAGCTGGGTGGTCATGCCCCGAGTCTCTGTCCCTCCGTACCCCATCGCAGGCGGTGTGGACGACCTGGACGAGGACACGCCTCCCATCATTCCACAGTTCTCCAGTGAGTGCGCCGCGCCGTTTTTGCTATTTTTACACTCTTTCTCAGTAGGAGAAAATGTTGCCGCTTGCTCCAGAACGACGTCCGATCTTTGTTTTGTTCTCCCAGCCGCTGCGTTGATCCGACCTCCGCTGACCCGCAACAGCAGCCTGTGCCGCTCCCGCCGAAGCCTGCTGAGCCAACAGTCGTCCCTGATGTCCCCGGACCCAGACCTGCTCTCCATGGCCGGCTCGTCCCTCTCCTATCGCCCCGACGCAGACGACGAACAGTTCATGTTCAGTTTGGATAGGAGGGGGTATGTAGCTGTGGCCGGAACGCCATGGAATGGTTTTACAGTTTGGACTAACAGGTGTTTTATCCAGACACTGACAGATTACCACGAGGGTTTCACTGAGTGCTATAGACTGTCTTCTGACTGCAGGCAAATCACATTCATTTTATCAATCAGACGTTTGTTTCAGGACTGTCTCCCAAAAATGAAACAGTCTGATTTTTGTCCCAGTATTTCTAATTTATAGCCGAGAGTCTCAACAAAGCCGGGTCGAATCTTTACCAGACGGCAAAAACACAAAAGTCTTGTTGGTCTAGTTTCTAACACTTGCAGTAAGACAAAACTAACTTACGAGTAACTTTTCAGCATGATACAGGAGCTTGTTTCAAGTCAAGAATTTCTTAATGTTGATGAAAAAACACTAGGTATAAGTGAAATAATCAGCCAGTGGAACAATGTGTTTTTCCCATATCGTAAATTAAAAATCTCTTGTTCCATTGGCAGATGATTTCATATATAGCTAGTACTTCTTCAGCAATATTAAGGAATTATTGACTAAAAACAAGCTCCCATTTCTTCCTGAGAAGTTATTTGTGAGTTAGTTTTGTCTCTATTTCAAGTGTTCTAAGGAAACTGACCAAAAGTGCTTGTGAGATTTTGTGTTTTTGCAGCGTTGACGGTAAAATTGGGTCATCGTATTAGCAGCAGTAGAGGTGCAATAGCACCAGAGTGCAGTTAAAAAATAGATGTATTTAAAATCTTTCCCTGTTTTGTTGTGATTTTAGGTGTTGTTGGGAAAGATGTAGAAAAAAAAAATAATAAATTGTATCGGCTGTTGTACTTTGTCCCTCCTACCCTCTGTGGTTAATATTCTGAACAGTCGTACATATTTCCACGTTGCGGCGACGTTTTCAGTGTGTGACCCGCTTGTTCTGCTCCTCTCCGTCAGAGAACCTGTTCAGGACGGCAGCTCTGACACGGACTCCCTCTGCTCCACCATCGGCCGGAAGCAGCTGCACTCCCCCGGCGCCGCCGACGCCCCGTACCGCCGCATCTCCCGTGAGGAGCTGCTGCTGCTGGGCCAGGGCAGCCCAGAGCGCCCCGGCTCCACCCACACCACCAGCAGCAGCAGCAGCAGCAGCCTAAGGGACTCCACGCCTCCTCCCATGCCCCCGACGCCGGCCGCCCCCCCGTCCGGCCCGCCCTCCACCTCCCCGTCCCCGGCCCTGGAGCACCACCCGTTCGCGGGGAAAGGCTCGCCCGACCTCACCCGCGTCATACCCGAGTCCCAAAGCATGCCGCTGTCGCAGGGCAGCGCCGTCTCTCCGACGGGCAAGGGCGTCTACAACGGCATCCTGGAGAAGTCCTACAGCTACGGCCAGCTGCCGGCGAGCATGCTGCCCAACGTGGGGCGCCACCCGTCTCTCACCTCGCTGGACTCGGAGGGCCGGAGCCTGGGGAGAGATTACAAGCTCCACAGCACCTCCTCCCAGGACTCCTGCGACAACGGGGAGAAAATCAAGCGCTCCTCATCTAAAATCAAAAGCTTATTTAAGAAGAAGAAGTAAAAACATTCAGAGTGAGGTAACGCGTCGCGTGTGACAGCGAGAGAGAAAACTAAACTAAAAGAAGAGTTTTATCGCTCATACATCACTGGAAGATAAAACATTTCTTTTTCTCTCCTGGGTTTTTTTTTTTTTTTCTTCTGTTTTTCTGTCATCAGAGATGGAATGTAGCTCAGCCTGGGTTGCCGTCAAACGCCCCTCAGCCTGGTAGCCTTATTTTTCAATAATCCCTTTGTATTTAGTTCTCGCCGAGAAAAAAACCTGCACAGGTGGAGGAAGGAGCCGAGTCAAGCTCAAAACCTGCTCACGTTTCTCTCTTCCTTTCTTTGTATTTTTTTTTTTTTTTTTTTTTTAGTTTGAACCAAAAAAAACCTCCTTATGATGGGTCTAAAGGTGCGGTCTGTACATTTAGTTTCAAACTCAAAAAGTGTAGTGTTTCACTGAAGACGTGTTGTATGGATGAACTCGTGTACTTGACTCATTTCATTCAGAAGAGAGAGAGAAAAATAATCCTGCTAAAAGTTTGTTGCACTACTGCTTTCTTCGTGGTTGTGTGTTTTTTTTTTTTTTCTTTGGGAGAGAGAGAGAGAGAGGGGGAGAGGGCGCAGCTCGCGGAGTTAGAATCAAGATGTCGACAAGAAGGGAGGAGGATGCATGAGCGGTCGCAATGAAAACGCAGCACAGAGCCAAAATGATCTGACGTGCCCTCAGTGCCACTCTTTATGGATGTCTCAATATAAATATATAAATAGAAAAAAAAAAAATATATATATATATATAAACTGTTTTCACATGATGTTCTTAAAGGTGATTTTAATAGATTTTTAAATTTTACGGCTTCTTCGCGGACTGAAGCCGCAGCGGTCACTTTATCTGTGTTCTTGTCGCCCTTTATTACTTGATTACCTGCATCCTGTAGCCATACAGTAACAAAATCTACTATCTTTATGTTTTTCTTTAAAAATATATATATATATATCCTGCAGCGTTTTAAACCTGGTGTCACTACAATGTTTGGGGGAGGGGGAATGAGTTTCAGGTGCATCTCTCAAGTAAGTTAGATGATCACTGAAAAAAGCTGTGTCTCGTGTAGTTTTGTTACATACAGAGTGATGTATTTTAAGTGTTTTTTTTGTTTAGTTTTTTTTTTTTTTTGGAAGATTTTTCATCTTTCGCAAACCTTCAAATGGGTTTCGATGATACCTGCTCAAGGATGCAGTCATCAAGAGCATGGAGTCGAATGTTATCATGTCTCCCGCCTTCATATATAAAGTAATATTGATTCTTTTGTTTAAAATCTAATCACTACAATGAACAATAAATGGCAAACTCCGACTTAGAAAAAAACAAACTATAGTCACCTTCAGAGTTGTGTTGTTTCACTGTTTAACCATGTACATATTTTTTTTTCCTTTTGCTTAAATGTCCATACTGTTAAAGCAGATGGAAAAGTCTAGAAATTTGAAGTCTTGAAGTGGACGGCTTTTGGGAATCCAGCCTCCTGCAGTTTTTCCTTCCACTGAACTTACCGTTAATATTCTTGGGTGCAGCGCTCTATGAGCAGCCATCAAGTATTTTTAATCTCTCATCTCATGCATAACAATTATTTTTTTTTTGAGTAACTATTTCATTTTTTTAGCTGCAAGCAATAATCAAAATGAACAGAAATAAACGCTTGAAATGTATCACTCTGTGTAACGAATATAAGTTTCACTCTTTGAATTGAAGTATCGACTTAGGAACATTGATTTTTTATTTTTTTTTGATGCACTTGTATTCCAGGAACACTAAGAATAATCTGCTGCCAATCTGACCTCACACTGCAATGCAACCAGACCCACCCAACTGTTTGCCTAAAACAAAAAAGCGAAAAAATGCAACAACAACAGGAAAAAATATGCGGCAAGAAGTCAAGCTGTTTGAACCGGTTCTGAAGAATGATGCACCAAGACCTGCCTCTCCTCCCCGCTTCTGCCCCCCCCCCCCTCCCCCCCCCGAGTCCCCACTAAGCTCGACCCACGCAATAGATTCCTGCTCATCACCTCCGGGGCCCACAAACCTAGCGCACTGATGTCAAGAGCTTCACACTGTGATTACTGGCCGCTTCCTCTCATCCCAGATGTGGGTGTCACCGCTGCAGTTTGAGAATGCAACAGTGCTCCAGCAGCATCTAGGAGGTCGCTGAGCTGAGGATCCAATGTGCGGTTTCAAAAACAGAAGAAGAAAAATCAAACAAACAAAAACTCGTACATGTGAGAGGTTGTCGGGCAATGGAGCGCACAATGAAGGGAATGCAGGACAGGGCTGCTAGGTGGGGAGGAAGTGAATGTTTACGAGAAATGTGGGGGTTTGAGAACATTTTGTGTGTGTGGATATTTGTATACTGTAGAAGAATTAATAATAAAAAAAAAAGGAAAAAAAAAAAAAGGAAGCAACCGAGATGGTTCAGAGTCATGTTTGCGGGTCTGTTTTATGCTTTTGTCTGAAGTGGTGAAAAAGTGTTTCATGCAAACCAAACAGCTGCTGAAATGTCATTGCCAAAATTACTATGAAAGAGCATAAACATCACAACTTTTAAATTTACTTTTTCTTTCAGTTTCCTTTGGGCTCCGAGGGCATGTTGGCTGTATTTAATTCCACATCAGAAGTTGAGAAAATTGTAAAATATTACGACAGAAAGAAATCAAGATTGCATCTGAAAGTCGCTGCAGAATGATGATATCGAACGTCATATTGAGCGCTTGAATTGTATGGAGATTTATCCAGACAAATGTATGAGAGGAAGTATCTTGGGAGACCTAACAAACCGGCACCTTATCCAGAAAATTCAAGTACTGTGTAATGTACCCACCCTTAGCATTATTTTACAGCGATGAAAGGCTGCTTGTGGCAACAATTGTACCACAGCATTTGGGGGAAGATGTAATTTCAGCTGTTCTGACCAGCATTGTTACTCTGATGCAATAGGTGTCACTAGCCCCACTTAATCCAACCAACTGTGTCACCAGAACCTTTGGCAAGGGATGCATCCAGTAGTTGAGTAAAATATTTTGGCAGTGAATGGAACCAGCTGAAAGTCACCCTTTAGAAATAGTCTGTGTTTTATTTGAGAGGTAACGACACGACAGTAATGTGGCTATCATCTGAGAATGTCTTGTTATGCTAGTCAAATATTGACTATAATCAGCAATTTTCTACCTATTTCGGAATAAGAAGAAAAGCAAGGTCAAAAACATATTTTTACCTGAAAAACTTTATGCTCACAAACAACACCCGAGGTTGCCTCACTGTTCTGGCTTCCAGCTTGAGTTGTCTGTCCTAGCTGCGGCCTGAACGTTGTTGTATCTTCATTCCTCAAGCATTATTGTTATTCTCCTGTAAGCTAAGTTTCCAGTTATTTCATACCCCTGAGGTCAGGACATTCTGTTATGTTTTTGCTCTTCTAAAGCAGGAACCTCAGGGGAACGTGAAAGTGCTCCTTCCATTATTCTCTGTGTTGTCAGTTAGGCAGACACACATCCAGTCGACACATTCCCCTAAAATGTGTAGTTAGGGAAACACAAAAGGCAGTAACGCTCTGACTTTTCAAGACATGCACATCTTCATTCATGTATGGTATGTATTTCTATTTCATAGAGAGGTGGCTATAAAAGTTCTCTCTGTATGAAAAGGGGTTTTAATGTTTCAGCTTAGAAAAACTGTAATTTAATTGTATCATAGTTTCATTTTTTTAGTACTTCGAAAAGTATGTTTCAAAAAACAAAACAAAAAAAAAACAGTAAAATTTGAACTTTTTACTAGCTTTCTGAAGTGTTTTCACATAAAACCCCATCCACATTTTCTGATTGACATCCAGCTGGGTTGCCTGTTTGTTTCACGACAGAAAACAGCCGAAAGACCACCCTTCCGAAACCCGCATCCTCCACCAGCCGGGCCCTAGTGGGAGGATAGAATATCCTTCTGACATCCCATTTGTCTTTGGGAGGGAGGGTTAAACCGTGAAACGCAGAAGAAAAGCATGCATGATTGCTTTATCAATACCAAGTGAACGTGATGAAACTTTTGTTGATGGTTCATCAATTTGGGCGCACCAGGAGAGGAGCGGAAACGTCTGCTGGTGATGAATGTTGCCGGGGAGTGGCGTGTGCACCGCACAGCACCCAAACCCACTGCTGCGCCGCTCCCAGCTGGAGGCGCAGTTACAGCGACGGCCACATGGTGTCAGCAGAGCATCACAGAAGGAACCTCATCGGCCACTCCCTGAGAGAAAATAAGGAACTGCTGGGCGTTGGTATATGAAGCGATGGGAAAAGCGGCATCGGACGTGGTTTGTGTGTGCTGTTCCCAAGAACATACAGCAGGTGCGGTGCTGAAAAGTTGTGTTTTATGCTCGACCGTTTCTTAGCCCTAAACGGCAACGTTCTTTACAGTCCAGGTTTAAAACGAGACATTATCCGATCGAATGTGATTGGCTCCCCAACTTTAATTCAGTAAGTCAAGACAGAATTACATTTTCATTGATTAGTTCAGCAGTTAGTCACGGTTCAAAAATATTTCAATCAATAGGTGCCGGATACTAAAAGAATGACTTCTGAATGTGGCTGAGCGAAAGAGACTGTCTGGAATACTGGGGCTATTGATCAGTACCTCACATGCACAAAATCACCCACTCAAACAGCTTTCTGCTTTTGAATTCATAGTATTTGTTTACGTCTGAAATCAGTTCTACTGTTTGCGAGTAGGCTTTGTTTTAGACAGAACAAGAAAGGAGCAGTCTTTCAACGCAGCCATGCAAACAAAGGAATGAAAGCTGATGACGCTGGCTCATTTCTGAAGGACACAAACTCTTAGGTTTCAACCATGAACGTTTCTTCTTTACTACAAAACGGTTTAATGAGAACGTTAATGGCAGTGCTGTCCAACACTGAACTATCTGTTCATCCATTTTCCATACCCGATTAATCTTTGCGGAGGGAGGCATGGAGCCCATCTCCAGAACTCAGCGGGCGACTGGTAGGCTTCACCCTGGGCAGCGACGGGAGCGGAGCTGCTAATTGGAGAGTCCCTACCTTCTGTTTTGGAGTCTCTGCAGGAACAGGACTCAGAGCATCATCACAGGCCCCTCCCTGCTACGCCGTCAATTTCTTTGAAATGATGCTGTCAGGAGAATGAAGGTGAGGCAACACCAAAAACAGAACCACCAGACTGCAACACAACTTTAAGACCAAGGTTCAGTAAGATGTTGTCCAGATAACGTTTTATAAGTTAGTGCACCGATCTTGTACTGTTCAAAAAACAAAACAAACGTATGACACTCCCTGCGATGGACTGGCGATCTGTCCGGGGTGTACCCCGCCTCTCGCCCGAAATGTTTGCTGGAGATAGGCACCAGCACCCTCCTGACCCCACTAGAGACAATGGTGTGAGAAAATGGATGGATGGACATATGACATCCCAATTAAACATCTTGTCTTTATTAAGAAATGTTCACAGCCTAATGTCTAATTATATTTTTTTTGGGGGGGGATTGTGTTTTACTCACTAGCTTCAGTAAAACAATTGAACTGCACCTGTATTGGTGCAAAACACAACACCCTTAGCAATCTGTTCATGTCCCCTGAAGCTTTCTTTTTTCAGTTGAACTGGGGTGTGATTGAAATTTCCAGCTGCTGACCAGTTCTCTCAGCGTTTGTTACACCATCAGGACCAAGACCTGAGCCCGGAGGCTCCTGTCAGTTGTTGCTTCTCCGTTACCCTCCTCTGTCAGCATTAGAGAATATAAATGATATGATCTGTGGTTATTGATTGCCGTAACGAGGATCGTCAGACTGTTTGGAATATGAAGCTTTGGTCTTTTCTCCACAAAATCATCATGACCAAGCCAAGCCCAAGCTTTTTGCACGCGCTAAAAGTTGAAATCCTGCCTTTATGCATCATGACGTTGTTAGTTACAGTTCATATTGTGACACTGCAATGCCAAAAACCCACAAGTGTTCGCTCTGCAGCACCTCGTTTCACATGGATCTGATTGTAGAAAAGTACATTTAAAGCTGCTGCATTCAGCAGCACGATGTCCCTTATTCTCCCCCTTACTTTCTTGTTTATGCTTCCTTTCTATCCTCACAGGAGCTTCGCAGGTTGGGGACGCGTTGCTGATATTTATGGCCCCCTGAACAGCACTGCAGTGTGGTAATTGGCCCCACAATGACGCTAATGCTCAGACAGAGGAGCTGCATGAGGGAGCAGAAAGTGATGCAATGCCATAAGATGGCAGATTCTTCCCTTAATGAGTGGTAGTTGAGAGAAAGAAAAAAAAAGCCCAGTAAATGAGCAGACAGAAACAATATTTAAAAAAAAAAAAACACATGAATGTAAAGTGAATATAAAACAATAAGGTTTTGTTTTTTTTTTACCCAAACTGCTGCTGCAATCTCTCCCTATTCATTCTCCTCTCCTCTTTTCTTGATCCCCTATAACTCAAGCCCCTCTCCTCTCTCGTTTGGATCCCATTCCTTTGCAGCGTAATGGGTTTATTAGTGTGGTTAATGCAGTGTGACCTAATGGGTGCTCGCCGTCTACCTTTTTCATCTATGGAAAAAAAAAAAAGAAAGGAATGTTTTTTCAAAGACGAAGCAGAAGAGAAGTGAGGTGTACAGGGAAGCCACAAAAACAGCGAATGACAGTTTTAGAGCCCAAATCATAACTGAACAGACGAGAAAAAGAAAATACAAAAAACCTGAGCAGAAAATTTATTGCCTTTGCAATTTTTTTTTTTAAAGCAAAAATCAGAGGCAAGACATTTTCAGTCTTTGTAATTAATAGTATTGGAGAATGAAAGCCATACCCGAACAAAGACAGAAAAAAGTATTTCAGCCAGAAATGTTCTGGACAAATAAATGATTTTGCTGCAAAATTGTGCAGTCAGGATGACGGAGAGACCGGAGTGTTCTTTTGTCTGCAACAGCGGAGACAAAAATGAGATAAAATGAAACATAATTAGGAGGGTGCTGGCCTTAACTTTGTGAGAGCGAGATACTATCTGACCCATGCTGCTCGTCAGATCTCATCATCGATTTCGCCTGAAGTAGAAAAGAAAAGTTTTCAAAACAAGCAGACAGTAAATCTTCTAAACAGATGAAAATTTGAAAATGAGCTTTCTTTGACCTTAAACCGTGTTTTGGGTTGACGTCCAGCTCATTTGCAATTCTCTTACAAGCAGAAACATAAAACAGCCTTCAAACTTTGCAAATACTGCCCGCGTTTAATATTTAAATAATAATTCCAACTTTGTAATATTGTGATAAAAACAGTTAGAGCTTTCCCCCCCAATATCTATTTAAACAAATGGTTTTTGTCTTCACTTTCAACTTCTTTATGGAAACAAAAAAGTATTTGTTTGTTTTTACTGTCAAGCAAATGCTAAATTAGGAAGATTAGTGGTTAATGTAATTTGTAAAATTCAGGTATTTTATACACGAAATAGAGAATTTAACAAATAATTGTGCAGAACTCCAACCACTAGATGGCAGAAACGTCCTTCCAAGCTAGTCCATGTTATGGGTGGAATAAGCATTAAGCAGTTAGAGAGATAAATACTCCATCTTTGCTGTATTGAGACCAGAGGCAGTTTGGGGTCAAATTTCAGACAATGATCTGCAAAAAGACCATAATAAACTTGTCTTGGACTAAACTCTGGAATCGCATCTCAAAAAGAAAGTGCAATAAACTCAGTAAGTCCGGCTGGTTTTCTGCTTTCTCTGCTTTGCAAACCGTAGGGCGGAGTGTGTTGTGCTTTGAGTGGACTTTCTTCAGGTACTCTGGCTCTACACCTGCATTCAAAGAAATGTGCAAGTCCAGGGCTCTTGCCCACTGACCGCTAGGATATGCTGCACCTCTTGGTTAAGTCAGAAAACCTACAGTAAGAGAAAATGGATGGATTGATGATGACTTAGCGGTGAAATTGAATGACCTCAAGCTTTGAAGAAGTAGGAACAACATTGAGGAAATATGCTTGAGGCACAATGATACAAATAAATAAATAAATAAATTGTGAGTATTTTGGTTTTAAAGTCATGGTTCGGTAGATTTTTGATATGCCTCAATAAAAAGAACAAAAAGTTGCGGCCATGGAACTGACTGAATATTTGCTTCGGTATTATTCCGTTAATTAAGGATTCATAAGTATAGCTAGCACTTACTGGATGGATTAAAGAACGGTTAGATTCTAGAACAATAAAACAATTTGAAGTTTGTTGTAGTTTTTATAAGACTGCGTAGACATTTGAGAAGACAAAGATTTGGAACACGTTGGGAACAGGCGTGGTGCTAATAATAAGTCAGGTGTGATAGCATGTGTGTGTGATAACTGGGTCAATAGGTCTGGATTTTTGTTTTCTCCTTTAATAAACACCTTCATTTAAAAACTGCATTTTGTGTTTACTTATATGGTCTTCGATTAGTATCTAGGGTTCTGAAACCCTTGTGACAAACAGGCAAAAAAGAAAAGCAAATCAGGAAGCCTTCTGGAAACAAATGAGTAACTAGGAATTTTAGCAAAATCACGGCTTGAAGTGGGGGTTGTTTGAAAACATAACAAAAAAAAAAACAAAAAAAAACAAACAAAACAGACACTGAGAACCGGAAGTAGAACCCAAATATCTGACAATATTGGATTTTAACCATAACAGAATGTAGATACAGTCAAGCTGAAATACTGTACGTCTTTTCCGCTCGCTGTTAAATATCACCAAAATAATGGCGGCCTTAGATCATGTAAAACTCGCCCTGAAGCACAATCGCAACCAGTGGGGTCAGACTGAGAGCAGCATCTGCATCGTTCATTATGTAACAGCACATCTCGTTCTCGCTCCTTCAATGAAAGCAAACAGTCTGAGATCTCATCCTCAGTTTCTCGCAACGATACGTCTGATTGAAACTGCCTCTAAAAATAATTTGATGACACTTGAGTGCCGCGTGCACCTTTTGATCAAGCGCTGCCAGTTTTCATTTGCTGCCCCTAAAAAGCAGCTGAAACAGATCAAAGCCCGCCGTAATAGAGCCGAACGCGTCGCGAGGACGTGTTCGTTGGGACTCGAGGTTATCGCGTGCGCCATTGAATGGGCGTGATTGAGCAGGTCTTAATCAGGCTTACGAAGATCGTCATTCGATTAAGTTTAGTTCTCCGCACCTAAAAGATTTCTAATTTAATGCACCCGTGCGGGTTTTTTTTTTTTTTTTTTTTTTTAACGTCGCAAACCATATAGTACGCTGATTTATGCTCTCTGCAACTTCCTGGAGTACTTGTCGGGACAAAGGTGGGGCGGTTTTATCAAAGACACTTTTCAGGATCGTGAATAAGTCGGCGCAAAATGGGAATTAACTTTCTTTCCTCCCGCTCAAGCTGTTCAGGCTGTCGGGAGAAAAATACTGTTTGGGCTCTCGGGAGTCGGATACTTATTACCTGAAAACGTGCCCGCTAAAACAATTATGTGTCATAGGACGGGAGGAGGGGGGGGCAACAGGTGAAGCCCAGCTTCATTTCACTTGATGGAAATCCTCCTACTCTTTTGATCTGCTCCAAGGTAAGACAAGGCAATTTAAAGTGTATCCCAAAGGGTATAAAAACTTTATGAAAAATCATAAGTCATTGTTATTAAAAAAAAAAAAAAATTAAAATAGATTAGATTGAAAAGAAGTTACTGTTAAATATGAATGGAGAGTTCTAATTTAAAACCTGAAAGAAAGCAGCAGCAACCTTCCGACACTGTTCCAGTTCATTTAAATGTCACTTTATCTAACGAGTGTGATTGCGTGTACACGCGCCGGCAGCAAGAGTAGCACCAGTGTGTTGTCCAAGTTCACCCTATACAGGAGAACTACCGCAGCTCTCCGCTCACATCACACACACTAAAACTGTTGTTCATTATTCCACTTCACAGCAGCACGGCCAAAAAACTGCAAGGGACGGTAAAAAAAAAAAAAGGTTAAGATCTTAGGACTGCAAATGTGACAGAATAATTCATTTCTTTTAAAGGGCAGATTTCATCATATTTATGAGACGGGAAACCTGCAAATCTTGACAGTGCTGAAATAAATAATTCAGTCAGCCCTTTCATTGTTTTTCAAGACAGATAAATTACTTTAAACTGCACTTTACTGGCACAATGACAGCTCTTGGTGGCCTTTACCATACAAAAAAAAAAAAAAAAAAAAATGGACGACCATATATGGAGTGACGACAAACTGTCCGCCATGTCCCATAGCTGTGTTGCGTGTAAACACCAAGACTTTATCATGATACTCGTATCACCTTCAATACACATCGAGGTGGTCCTGAAATACTATTATTATTATTAAATTAGTTCTAATGGCAAGCTGTACAAACTTTAACAGCGGTTTGTAACAAACAAATTCAAACTAGAACAATTCAAAGAGTTCACAACTAGATGTAAAAATAATATTAGAAATCTACCCCCACAAAAACCCATACATGTTTAAGAAAACAAACCTTGGGTTGACAAAAGGCAGAGCAAAAGCTAATAGCCGTTGGCTAATAATAGCTCAAGCCAAGTCAGCAGCCAGATCTGTAAGTGCAACTGTGAGGCGTTGATTGTATTACTAAAGCATGAAGCGTATTCAGTGCCACGTTTTACGTTTGCTGACGTCTGTGCATCACAAACTTTACCACTGCTGGTTTTTACCCACGAGAACCGTCTGCAGCATTGAGCAGTTTTTTTTTCCCCTCAGTGTTTGAGCCAAATGGATGATGGATCACATATCAGTATTTTGACTTCCCTCCCAACAACTGTGTGTAACAATGACTTGAAATGACTTTTAGGGCCAGATAAAATGTTTTGAGAGAACTAAGTGTAGACAAATTGTAGTGGTGTAACCTAGGATGTGTTCAAACTGACTATTTTCCTTTTATTCGCTGCCACCACGTCTTACACACTTCACTTTTGAAAGCTTTCCGTTGGCACAGGTTTCTTTGCTGGAGTTCAACTGAAACTGTAACACAAACGCAACAGAAAAACAAGTTTAAAACAATTTCAAAACATCATCAGAATCAAGAAACTACCTAAGATCACAGTAAGAATGTGAAAACTACAGTGCTTTTTTTTTTTTTTTTTAAACATTAATGTTTCTCTGTCTACACCCTTTTTGTACATTTCCAGCACAATTATTTCTATGCACATGAAATATTACTTTTACATATTCACTAGGAATGTCCCAATTTTAACTTTGCTTCTTATTTGCTTGGTGCTCAAATTTTAAATTCTCCTCATTGAATTATTCTGTACTTAACTCAAACTGACGGCTTGTGATGTAAAAAAAAAAAAAAAACCCAAAAAACTGACATAAGTAAATGCACTCTGAATGCCACACGGACTCCAGGCTCATGACTCCCACAAGACTAAGTCATGATTGCCGCCTCTTTGTCTGTCAGCTGAAATTATATTTCACGAGTCAGAAGCAGGATAAAAGCACTCAATCAAGTATCAAAAAGAGACTTCCAACAAGGCAGTGTGGCCACTGTAATAGGTGTCAAAGATATTTTCCGGTGCAATTATCATGTTGTTACTGTCAACATGTTTGTCAGGATGAAGTCCAAACCGAGTCGGAGCCGCGGCGTGTCGCGGTCTTAAGAGATCTGACAGCAACGATTAGATTAACATGGAAGGTTCCACTCAGGACGGGGAGCTCAGAGTGGATATGAGTTTCAAAGAACTCCTCAGAGGAGTTTCCTTCTTCGGTTTGTTTAGTTCTTATTGTGAGGGTTTTACCTAGATGTTTTTTTTTTTTTTTTTTTTTTTTTTTAGGATGACCTGAGATTAGATGTGGATTAAAGGTGTGATTTTGTTTGACCCACTGAGATTAAAGTGAGTGAGTTTTGAACAGAACTGAGCTTTCTGCTACGTGTGCCAAACGTTTTGAAAAGACTCTGTGCTTCTTCAGTTCGTCTTTTGGGAATTTTTTGCAGTGACCAATAAAACGTTCTAAAGTGTGCCGAACGGTGGGGGAGGGGGAAAAATGCTTAATTTTGTCGTTTTGCGTAAGCGCAATGGGCTACACTGTGCTGCTGTTGCTCTAATTCAATTCATTCAATCGTCCTTTATTACAGTGAGAAATGTTGCTTCTGATTTGGCAGTTCTGAATGGATAATAAACATTAAAGTCTGAATTGATTAAATGACATGCATTTTTCTGTTGCATTTAACCTAAACTGATTAAGTTTATGATACGTTTGAATGAAAAACAATGTTTACGTCGCATGTTAATGATTTGTGAAACATATATTTTATGACTGCTGGCATTTTTTGTGAGGCTGGTTTGCAAAGTGCCTCCAGTACAATAGGTTAGAATGACTATTGTAATTTGTTACTCAAAATAGATTACAGATTAACAGAAAAATAATAAACGCGTTTTTTGTTCCGGTGCTTGATATGCGCAATTACCTTTAAAATCCACAATCTTTGAATGTTACATCTGTGATTATTTTTTAATAAATTTGTAACTTATCTAAATGGACGTACAAACCTAATTTAAAATTTTATCGATGCCTCTACCAGCTGGTTGCTTACATATGCCGGAGTCTTTTTCTGCTCTATAAAAAGGATGTCTATAAAGGCATCGACTCTATTAAAATCACGCCTTTGGCATCAAAGTTGCATTTAAAACTTAATTCAGTTAGAGTAATGTACCCGGTAGTGCATAATTAAATATTTTTAATAAAAACTGTGCAGATAGTGAAGAAACAAAGTTAACCAAAAATAATGAAGGTACTCTGGTACTTTTATTATCAGAACAGTTTTACAAATGTAATAATCCAGTATTACATTTCTTTGGGGAAAAAAAAAAGACAAATATCTGTAAATTCATATATATTTTTAAAACTTAGATTGTGTCAGCACGCTAGTTTCTTTCTTCTTACAGTTGTAATGAATGTGGCAGTAATTTATATTTTTATCTTTTTTTTTTACTTCAAGATAGAAATAAGAATCAATCGAGCAAGATGTGAAAATTCACAATGTTTTTCATAATACTCTCACAGAGGAGTCACTCTCTGGCGCACCCCCACACACACACAAACACACACGCACACACACACCCATACAAAAGGAGGAATTTGCAAAATCGCGTGTTTTTTCTTCAGCAACAAACTAAACAGTTTAACTTTTCTGGTTCTTAAATGGAAATTGAAGCATGCCATCAAATCCAAACACGCAATGAGAAGACAGAGACAATCAATCAATGCGAAGCTGACGTGCAACAAAGGTGTAACACAAAGCTCTGCGCAAAGATTAAAAAAATAAACACTGGAAAAGATCAACTTTAGTAAAATAAACAAACAAAACATCAACAGGAACTGATGTGTCAGCCGCGGATGTTGCTCAGATTTGCATACCTTTCTTCACATTGTGCTTAGATGTGATTGCGAGTTGAAATGGGGTGAATGTAAACTAGTATAAACTAAAAAATAGATGTGGTATCTTGGGTTGCTCTGTGCTTTAACCGGTAGCGTCAACGGTTGCATTTAGGTGTAATCAAACCAGAAATGAAGGTTTGTTTTGATCCTTAAGTTGTTCAAAAATCTTCCGCAGTGCTGCTTTTGTAACATGATTGGATCTAAAAACATGACCGGTAGTTTTCGGGGGATGAAGAAATGATTCTTTGTACGCTAATACAAAGAATCAAAAACAAAATAAGTAATAAAAAAAAATATGAGTAAACTTTTACAGAAAGTCACTCTAAGTTAGTTTTAAAAACGAAGCCTAAAACTTCAGAACTTGACAGAACTTTAATTCTTTGACAGTCCTGCAGCGGTGTGGATCATTTTCTGAGCCCGGCTGACACTTAAAGTCGTTCCTGACACATAAAGTGAGTCCTAAAGTTTCATTTAATTTACTCAAGTTGATGAAACGCGGTGAAATACGACAAAAGATGAAAAAGAAAGAGAACAAAAAAGGAAAATTTAGTCAGATAAGATCAAATCCTTAAATGTGCCAAATAAAAATTAATTTACAATTTTAAAATTCCTTAAACGCTTTGCTTTATGTCAGCTGCAGCATTGTAAAAACTTTTTTTTTTTTTTTAGTTTTATTCTTTTTAAATCAGACTTTTGGAGCAGTTGTCTGACCCCGGTGAGCCACTGAGAGGGTCTGTGAATTTCTGTGACAGCGGGGGATCGGAGCGGGAGGGAGGGGAAGAAGGCATGGAAAAAATGGAATCTGAAAGGAGAGCCGTGTGAGACTGAAACGTAGGGGATGAAAGAATCTCGGCAACAAATAAAAAAAGAAAAAGAAAAGAAAAACAAGTGAATCAGCGGGGGGGCCAAGGTCACCTGAATATGACAGAGCCTGACAACAACACAAAGGAAAAGAGGAGACATTTTAAACAGTTCATGCAGGATTTCAGCAGATAAAATGATCTGAAATTACTAGACGTGATTAGACGCGTTTTCGTCTAACTTCGCCCACAGTAACATCTCATTCGCCTGCTCCTCGCCGTGATCTGATTTTACTTTTTTATAACCTCTAAGAAAATCCAATCACTTCTATACGTGTCAAACCTCGGGCTTGATCTCTCAAACAAAGGCGGGTGAATTTGATTTGAGAGAATTCAGGAGCTTTTGCGCCAATGAATAAAACATTCCCTCTCCTTGATGTTACCCGGACTTATCAAGTCACACATTCCCCCTTTGAGCTCGGCGGTGACACCGCAGCATAGGAGCCCGTGTGCGGGATGAAACAGAAAGAGATGAAGTTTCTGCTGTATATCTTCAGCCTTCGCGTCGAAGGCGAGGTAACTGCACGAACGTGAAGATATATATACAGGTAGGCGCGGCGCACGGACGCGGCGGTGGAGATTGACTTTGGATCAGGCCTTTGATGAATGATGCATTGCACACAGGAGCAGGGAAAGTCGGGAAAGAAGAAGAAGAAGAAGAAGGAAAAAAAAAAAACAGACAAAAAGTTGATCTTTGATGCAATCTGCCATCTACAACATGTCCAAAAAAAAAAAAAAAAAGGGGATATGAGGGGATTAGGAAGGCTGTGTGGGAGTAATACAAGATATACATTACTCCATAATCCAGTTTTTCTAGCAGGATGACCGTGATAAATGACTGCTAGTTTGACATTTAAGTGTGCAGTGTGTAATTTAAGTCGCCAGATTAACAGGTTTGGATGCACAATTAAAAAGACACTTCATTTTAGATAATCTGGGGAAGAAGCCAGTGAGGCTTGGTGGTCAGATTTTTGAACAAAAATTTACAGAACAGCCCTTTACTACCTGGACGGGCACATAAGTGGGAGATGATTATCCTGACCGATGTTTCCACTGCAGCAGGGTGAAAAGCAACATTTTTCCTCCCTAGGTTTACAGCACATTTTATATGTAAAAACTCCAAGACTCAACTTCTCAGAGCTCTAAGTCTGTCATGTTTATTTTGAAATATTTACCGGTGTGTGTATATAATAAGATTCACTGTGAATTCACAACAGGTACTTTTACAGTAGACCCCCAACATACACATGCTAGGTGAAAAAAGAAAGGATGGGCAAGAAAGAAAGGAAGGACAAAAGAAAACGACAGAGGGAAGGACACATGAAAGGGAGAAAAGAAGAACGCAAAAAGTAAAAAAAAAAAAAAAAAAAATCACGGTGCATCAGTGTAATGGAGGTGGGAAACAAGACAGGAAAGATGGTAGAGCGTAAGGGCGAAAGATGGAAGGACATGAAGGCAGAATGAAGAAAGAAATGAGTCAAGGAAGGATGGAAGAAGGATGCATGGACAAAAGGCAGAAGAGACGTGAGTGGGAAAAACGAGGGGACAAATGGAAGGAAATAATCGCACTACATTTAGACTAATCCTGAAAAATACCAAAATCAAATTCCAGACTCGTCTAGCCTGTAAAGGAACCCGTCAGCCTAGGCTTCTTTCATCTAAGGGTTGAACAATTTTTGTCTCTGAACACGATGTGGCGCGAAGCGGCCGACCCCTGGAGCTGACGTAGCTGGAGGTGACCCGGCTCACTCTCTGACCCGCTCACACACAGTTCTGTGAGTTCCTGTCTGCTGGTCGGACCCGTGACTGATAGGTTCTCTGCAATTTTGTCTGATACTCCTGATTCATCCCCTCAGGATGGCAAAACCTCCCTTTATCTTGTACCGCTCTCCTCCTAAAGTCATCAAACACACACACCCACGCCCACCCCCACTCACCCACACACACACAGCTGAACAGATCACAACTCTTCACCTAATGAACTGTCACACACACACTACACACTGCATACTGGTATGAAGGATGAACTTTTATCTGGAGGTCCTTGCTGGGCTTCTTTCATCTAAGGCAGCGGTTCTCAATCTGCGGTTCGAGGGACCTGTGGTGGTACCCGGGCTCTTTCTTCTCATTCTCAGAATACATTTTCTTATCTAATATTTATAAGTTAGAGAAGAAAAACAAAATATTCATTGTAAGCCAAATGGAGAAGTAAAATAAACAGGAATAGTTAATAATTTTGGACTTCCCCACCCCCAATCTATTGACTAATATTTATATTTATAGTTTTGTTACAGTCATGTGAAACCATAAGAACATCCCATTAAAGTGTCTGTCTTTTTGGATGTATGGATATTTTAAAGAGCAATTCGGGGCCGCACAGTGGCCCAGTTGGTAGCACTGTTGCCTTGCAGCAAGAAGGTCCTGGGTTCATGACTGTGGGTTCATGAATTGGTCTCTCTAAATTCTCCCTAGGTGTGAATGGTTGTCCTGTCTGTCTCTGTGTTGCCCTGCGACAGACTGGCGAAACTGAATTTTTAAAACCTCCATGAAGACCATGAGAACATCCTTTATGGAGAAGGGAGGCAGCAGGCAACATGTGCAGGTCTATCTTCTAGAAATGATGTTCTCTGCTTCTTGCAACTGTAGCAAACTTTAATCAGGCGCCTCGAAGCTGAAAACTGAAGGACAACAATGTTTTGAAATTTAAAAGAGGGCTTGAGCTCAGCGATCAATTTTAATTTTTAAATTTTTTTATTTTTTCTATCTCTAAGCCCTTCTATCCTCTCAAGAAACCTACAGTGGAAGGATTAGGTTTTTTTAAGGTTTGGGCAGATCACGATTCTGAGCTAGTAAGCTGTAAAATGTGTCCTCTTGATCTCCTAAACATGACTCAGAAATATTTATTTACTGTGGCAAAGTACAGTGGATGATATTTATGAAGGAGAGAGTTTAACTTGGGGAAACGAACGCCGGGGCAGAGGGTGTCTGAGTCAGTAGAGGGCAGACTTACTCTGTTCCTACTGTCAGGTCTGCACAACCGGCTCCACCCTCACATCATTAATCCAGCCGGCGCGCACTGTCTGCCACATCCATACCACCTGTCTCTGTATGTTAAAAAGAGCATGTAAATTGGAAAAAAGCTGCGGAAAAGAGAGTTTTATTCTTTTTTTTTTTTTAACATAGCTCACTTTTTTTTATATATAAATTTAAGGGGAGATAAGCAAGAAAACTGAATTCAGCGAATTAGAGACGGATTCATCTCTTGCACTGTCCCCATGGCAAAAAATCTCACTGGAAACATTGTCGAATCTTAATTTCGCCCATTCAATTCCTTTACTTAAAGTCTAGTAGATGTTAGAAAATATGATAAAACTGTGACTTTCTTGCGTTTTGATCTTTTTTTTTTTTATTAAATAAAGCATAGTTGTCTGCCCACAGATGTAAAGGACAACTGAGTAAGTGGCTTTTTCTTCCTGATGAAGATTATATCGGGTTAAGAAAAGGTAGAAGCTAGGCTCAGAAAAAAATCTTCCGAGACAGAGTACTGTTTTATAGCACAATCAAGTCATTACTTTACCTTCAGTTATAAAAATGCTGTATACATCAAATATGACTTAAAAGAAATTTGACTTTGCAGCATGACACCTCTGTCTCTTTAAGAAGCTCCTGCTCTTTCTGACACTGCCCTCTTTCCACCAGCTGCTGGCTAATTGCTGCTGCCGCTAGTCTGGAGGAGCTGAGTGAGGAAGGCAAGGGCCGGGAACGCTTTGCAGGGGCCCCGAATGGTTGCCACGGGAGATTCAAGGATTCCTCAAACACACATGAAAGAATCAAAGCAACTCTCCAGGTATGTTTTTGATGAGGTAATAACATTATAACATGATGTAGAGCTAAAAAAATTCCCTCTTTATTAAATGAAATAATAATCTGAACACTGATTTTTATTATTACCTAATTATCTCTGTTTGATATAAAAAAATGTGTTTGATGAAACTTTCAAGTGTAATAAAACAGCAGACAACAAAGAAATCCACTAGGGGACGAAAGCTTTTATCACTTTAATTTGTTTGCACAGAGGCCCAGCAAACTCCAGATCCAGTTAGGGCCATTTAGCACAATATGAATCCGCCTTCCCAGATCGCCGGTTTACAATAAATAATATGTTTGAGGCATAACAGGTACTTGGAAAAACTGTAACTATCATTAGTAAACAACTGTGGTTCCACAATTGTTTACTGTTGGATGCATTCACACATTTTTTTTTTCTCAAATCACACACCTGCTGGATATGATCAATGCTCACACGTCAGAGGTCTTTTTTGTAGGCTGTGAAGGGGGGAAAAAAAAAAAAATTCTCCTGGCCAGTCGTTATGTTTAGCATTTCCTTCGACTGGCCTGTAATTGGGTGCAGACTGCAGCTCGAAGCCTGCGTGGAAAATGCGGAGAAGAGTTCCACTTTTCATGAACTCACGAAGGCAGTCGAGGAATTGGAGTTAGCGGCGTGGGCCCGGCCGGCGCCGAGGAATATTTTTTTTGAATAATCCCTTGCAAGTGGAACGCTGTGAGTCGCTAAAGCGTGACAGCAACACTACTAGCGGGGTTCGTAGTTTGATTCCCTCTGCGGACGAGCGTGATAAAAGTGTACACGCACACGACGGCGAGGGGTAATAAAAGCAGCCGCCCGCATGATAAAACTCCACTTATGCCGGTACGACTCCGGTGTCCATGTCTCTCGGCTTGTCATAGAAGCTGCAAATGAGCGTAGGGATGAAGCAGTCTTTGCTCACAGTCAAGGTAGAACATAAGACTTATTAGTCCTGTCAAAAATACAGCCGCTACACGGTCCATTCGTGTTCCCTTCAGTACAAACAGACTGAGAAGAGAGGAAAGGCAAAAAAAAAAAAAAAAAAAAAAGCAGCAGTAGGTGGTGGAAATTAAAGCAGCGATGAGCTTGAGAAGTTGGTTTCTGAAAAAAGAAAAAAAAAAACTGACGTGTTTAAGGAAGAAAAGGAAAAACTTGTGACTGTGATTTTGAGCGCTGAAGTTAAGACGGGAAGGTGTGAATGAATAATGAGACATAAGATGAAGAGGGGGTCTTTTGAGAGAGCCAGACATTAATGAAAACCATTGTAATTGTCAAATTACCTTTTGTCAGACTTAAGAGCCCATTTCAAAAAGTTTAAGCTGAAAAGGCATGAGCCATGGAGAGTGAAAAGCTGCGAAGAATGGGCCTCTGATCAAAGTGTCTGCAAATTACTGGAGGAAATGGTAATGGAACAAAGGTTAAGACGCAGCTCTGCCTCTCAGGTTATTGCTGCGCAGCGGTTTGCTCACCTGTTTGACCGTTTGCCTCTGCAAGGATTTTGACCATGATTATGATTAAGACCCGTCTGCATGAGTGGCAGTGGAAAAGACTAGATCATATTTCCCAGGTTTTGGTATCTGCTGCTATCCTGATTTGTGAATTTAAAATTTCTTATAAACTCCAAATTGCCTTTGTTTTAAAAAATTATTTGAGTCATCCAAAATTTTACATAGAAAGTATTACTTTACGAGATGTAGTTTCTTATGGAGGTTACATGTTTGCTTGTCAAGCAAACATGTTTTTCTTACTTTGACTTGTCTTTCTTTTAACACAAATGCGTTAAAAACCATTTGCGTATGCATAATATTTCTGCATCTCGTAGGATTTGCTAATTATCACGGTGACAAATGGTCACCGTGATAGGCAGAGAACAATGTATTTTTCAGTATTTTATTTATTTAGACACTAAAGTGATGGTGGGAAGTAGCGATTTACAATTCTTTTGAACGGTTCTTTAGCGAAACGACAGGACTTGAGTTAGTCAGAGTTATTTTTTTTTTGTTTTTTACAGCTTTTACTTCTGTGTACACACAGCTGCAGCTATTAATATTTTTATTTATTTAATCAGAGAATAAACCCAATACAAGAAAGTGGTGGATAATTGCTATATTTAATGGTGCAGAAGAGTTTTGTTGGTGCCAAAACAACTCAAATCCACCTTTTCCCTCTATTTGCTACATTTTGCTGTCATTTTATTTCTATTTTACAAATTAGCCCCAAAATGTTATTAATGCACACAACACTTGTACAAAATGTGATGCCGTTCAGGAGGTAAAAATACTTTTGCTTTTCACTGTAAGTTATTGAATCAAAGCTGCTAGTCCAAGGAAAATAAAAAAAATTAGAATATCTTAGTCAATTAGCTTCTTTTACCACGTTTCTCTACCTACGTTGTTTTTCTCCAAGCCTTCCTGTCTCAATAGTTTTTTAGACATGCTAACCAGTCCTTAAGTAAGTAATAATAAACATATATGATAAATCTCAGGACAGGTCCTGACAGTTTTTGGAATTGTTACCCAGTTGGAAAGAGGACCCAGTCTCATGATAATATTTGTGTTAGTTATTCTGCTAATAACGTGATTGTAGTTGCTACATTTACATATGACCCCTTTAATGCCATTGGCTGGTCATTTCTATTGAAAAATTATTATTATTATTATTATTTTTATTGGTTGTGACCGCTTTGAGATCAGAGAATTGTGTCAAACTCATTTGTTACAGTTAATAATTCATAATGAGTTATATTTAGCCCCTTTTTCTGATGCCGGTGACTCGTTAAATGACTCGGAACATGAGTGTCTGTGGACACACTGCTCGCGTTTCCTTTATCAAATCAAAGGAGTGATGGCAAATGTGCTTTTTCTGATGCAAGCGTAAGCCCTAAATAAAATGCACACTGTTTTATTTGTGTATGAACATCCATTCATGAGATTCATTGTATGCGGTTTAGAGAACGCATTCCAAAAAAAAAAAGAAAAGCACTTAGCTCAGCATCTATTCATGTGGCTTACAGTATGTGTGTATCCATTTATGAGTTCAGCTATTATGTTTTCCTGCGTCTGTTTATTGTTTGGAGCTTGTTACCCCGTGTGCGCCGTGTTACCGCACCAGCTCTCCATTATTCCCATAAAGCCAGCCCTTAAATCATTCAGGAAGCCTATTCAATTTCAAAATTGAGCCCCCTTTGAGGTAATTTAGCAGCCGCTGTATCGACCTACCAAGGATTTCTACATCCAGCCGCTTCCTGTGCGTCACGTGTCTCTAATCGGATCGGAGGCAAAACGCTGAGCTGAATATTCAAAACGCATAATAATGATTATTAAGATCTTCAATGAAATGGTGTGGAGCGATTTAAAAAAAAAAAAAAAAAAAAGAAAACTTACAAATGGATCGAGTTAAGTGTTTTTGTCGTAGTGACATGTTAAATGTGTGGGCTTTGCTGTGGTTTAAACCACATCTGACCTTTTTCTGTACATTTCTGACTTGGTGTGGGGATGGCCAGAAAGGGAAAACCCTGAACTGATGCCGGTTTGTAAATGAGAAACAAAAGATCCACAGCCTCCACAGTCAATTGGATAATTTAAATTTGACCCTCTGCATGTACAGTCATACATGCAGAGGGAAAGTCATTCAGACCAGTGGTGTTTTCTCACCTTTATCTGTGCAGTGAAGTGTGATTTCTGACACCTCCAGGAGTTTTTTTTTATGCACCAAGTGTAACACACTGAAATATACTTGTCAGTTAACTCAGATCATTAATGCCGGTTTCTTGAGTCGAAGACGTTAGTATTGAGTTGCGGAGTCCCAACTCTGCTGTGTGGACATGGTTTGATGTAAAATGTTCATCCTGACAGTCTGTCGTGTGTGTGCATCACTATTGCAGTGTTTTATGGAAGAACCCAGCCAGCATACGTAGGTGGGCCCCATATGGGAAAAAGAGGACCATATGGGTCCCAAATGGGTTTTGTCCGTGGTCTCCCAACATGGACCCTACATGGGCAAACCCATGTATGGCTATCGCCATGTAGGGCCCATGTAGGCTTACACCCTACATGGGCAAACCCATGTGGGGCCACCATGGAAACCGCGGACGAACCCATTTGGGACCCATATGGTCTGCCCTCTTTTTTTTTCCCCATATGGGGCCCACCTAGGTGTGCTGGCTGGGAATTGCAGCAGAATCTTTGATTTTATTAAAAATCTTCTGGAAAAAAAAAAAATGACACGTCTTGGGTCCTGTGGGGTTTCCTTGACCCCATTGCAGGTTTTTGAACACCAAATAGTGTTGGAGGTTGTGAGATTATCTTCAATCATGAAATTCAAAGAAGGGAAAAAAAAAGGATAACTTCTCACATCTTCCACAGTTATCAGCATTTCAAACAAAAGTCCAAAAAGGACAAAAAGTGTAAAATTGTTAAAGTGTGTGAATAGTCATTAAAATGTTGTTTAATAGCGTATATAATTCCAGTGACAGCTGTACTTACAAGTCTCTGCCACAAATATTTTGTGGGTTGGAAGCTGAAATGTTTGGGAGCAGCTGCTGTAGGTCTATCTAATATCCTTTTGACTGAGGGAAAAAAAATATCTTTGAGGAAAAATCTTTTCATAGGGAAACATCGGAGGGTTTTTCTGCAAAGCAGGATTAGTCTGGTTCGGTTTGTGATTTTCAGTTCCACAAAGGTGGTTTGCGTCTTACCTGGCCCAATCACCATAGCAACTAATGCAGGATACCAGAGCTTGTGAAAAACCCTGCATCAGTGTCTTAGTTTAGAGGCACAAGCTCTGATTTCCCTTTCTTGTTTTTGTAACATCTAATTTATAAAGAAAATCATCTTAATGAGAGCATAGTTGAAGTTTATGTTTCCTCTGAAGGTAATTACTTGTCCCACTGGAATCTCGACTGAACAAAGAGTTTATCTGTTCTTTTTCTTTCATATTCCTACAGTAGACACACCAGACGGGCTACGCTATCGATCACAAAACACCCGCCCATGAAGATTTCTGAGAGGACAAGAAGGAGCAAAGGAGAGAGTACAGGTGGAACCGAGGTACAGCGGCCGTGTAATGACAGCAGACAGGTTGAAGCAAATTACACAAAACGGGACACGAGTGATGTATAATCCCTGCGTACCTTTTCAAAAAAGCACTTGTCAAGAGGTAAGGCCTTGAAAAATCTTTTATCGTCCATACCAAAACGCAGAGATTAGTCACCGTGCCGGTTTGACAAAAAAGGTCTTAGGTGTATTAGATTTTGGATCATCAGTGTCATCAGTCGTCAGCGTGGCCAGCAGTG
The DNA here is from genome assembly GCA_903067095.1 of Girardinus metallicus. NCBI lineage: Eukaryota > Metazoa > Chordata > Actinopteri > Cyprinodontiformes > Poeciliidae > Girardinus > Girardinus metallicus. Next base: position 125,348 of record CAEGAE010067173.1, on the reverse strand, counting down.
AAGAGTAATGGTGGTTGATAATCTGGGCCAATATGATGGAATCGGGTGGTTTTACGTGGTGGCACGTTTTCTTCTTTGTTTCAAGAAAATTTTACCCAAAGTACAGCGTCTTGCAAAAAGTATTCACATCCCCCCGTACTTTTTTTTTTTTTTTGCTGTTCTTCAAGACACAACCCCAAACTTCTATGTACCGTATTTTCCAGACTATAAAGCACACCTCACTATAAGCCACACCAACAAAGTTTTAAAAAAAAAAACTGGAAAAGTACATGTATAAGCCGCTGATATCTCCACAAGGACGCAGCAGAGGGCTGCATACTTAATAAATCTGCTTTTAAGGACGCAGTCCTCTGTCTCCAACGCCGAACCATGGATTCGTTCACGCCCAGTTTATGTGCAGTGGCTCTATTTCCCTCCTGACTACCAGATCGATGCTCCTCAACTTAAAAGCCGCCACTTCTTCATATGAACTCCTTTGTGTGGTTTCCGTGATGAGGGGGTGTGAGTTTGAAAACGTTTCTCCGACGTGCCTGCTGCTAGCATGTGCTTGTTCTTAATGTTCTTTGATTTCCAATTTTGACTTCCAATGATTCACTTCCTGCTACAGAGCCCCCTGATGGTTGAAGAAAAATCCACAGAAAAGCTGGACCGGGCTAAAAGCCGCGTGGTTCAAAGCGTGGGAAAAAAGTAGCGGCTTATAGTCCGAAAAATAGGGTAAATATATTTTATTAGAATGTTAGGTGAAACGCCAATGTTGTGTTTTGCATCATTTGGAAGGAAAAATGCATTTCAAATTATTGATGAGTGAAAATCTGAAGTGTGGCATCAGTAAAGTTAGTACTTTGTGGAAATCCACTTTCCTGAAATTACAGCTGAAAGTATTTCTCGACCAGCTCATCCCAGTTGGATGAAGAGTATCGCGCAACATCAGTTTTCAATTCCCACCACTGGTTCTCAATTGCACTTTGATTGAACCATTCTTACACACGGATATGTTTTTAATATTTTCCAACGATTCGTGTTACGATGTCAAAAAATTCTGATCGCTGTTCCCCATGTGGGCAGCCTTTTGCACACAAACGTACGTAAACTTGTTTATACACACGCACACACAGCTGCATTCATGTTTATTTCTTGGCCCCAGGTATTCATGGATTTTAATTTCTGCAAATATCGGGGCACACTGTATTAAGTTTTGAAATCATATTTGATTAACCGCATAACACAATATACAAAACATATGATGCAATTAAAGTCGAATAGTCGTCCATTACTTCTTTATTTGATCATCTTGTGTCATTATTTTTAATAAGCTTAAAATATACTCATAGCTGTCTGAGTTCTCCGGAGCCCCCATTGTGGGAATTGCTATCTAAACCTCTTCATTTTAGCTCTTGCTGTATATTTAAAGTTGTTGTCCTACTGGAAGCTTTTCTACTGCTGGATTACCCCATATCTTGCGTCATTCATCTTGAATGACGCAAGATATGATCAGCTTTCATTCAGCCTCCCTGTCCCCACTGAATGAAAGCGCCATACAATACAGTGACGTTCTATAGTATAAAATTTAATTATTTTATTTCAATTTAGTAAATTTTATTAATCATAAAGCACATATGTTGTGTATTATTGCCTATTGAAACACGTTGGCTCTGCGCAGAACCGGTTCCAATAGGCATACATTGTCTTGCGTATAACAAACAGCCTTGACGGCAAAAAGCGACGGAGTGACTTGTGTGCGTTTTGTAAATCAAGGAGCAAAAAAATCTTCTCTGTGGCTGAAGGGTCTCAACTAATGCCTATTAACGCCAAATACAGCTGCTGTGTAACTGAGAACATCAGCATAGAAGGAACTAGAGGAAAACAAAGTGGGGCAGAGATGCTGGAAAACAAATGGGCAAGTAGTAATGAATGCAGCTAAGTGGAAGAACCCAAAAAGCGTGAAAAAGCGGGCTCTGTGGCAGATGGAGAGCAATAATATGATCTAGAACAATGCGAAGAAACAGATATATGCAGGGAGTATGGTGACAAAGAGGGACTGGAGCGGCAGTAAAAGAATAATGCTTCTTCGTGCAGAAGGGGAGCTGACAACGGGAATGTGCAAGTGTGAGGATAAACAAACATATAGAGGAACACGTTTAGGCTTGCATGATGCTGCTCCTCAGTGAAGCATTGTGTGACCCTGAAGATGTCAGCCACTGATCATGACTCTTCTTTTAATAGTTGCACAAGAAAACACAAAAACAAAGACATGTTGGTGTTTGGGAATGCAAAGAAAAAACCTTTAGGCCCAACTCAGGAGCTATCACTCACTGCTCTGCTGGTAGCTACAGGAGGGGAATTCATCTTGGACTGAGTGTCTGACTATCATCGGACACTTATCCTATGACCTGTTTGCTTTTGGCTATTCTGACCGTTGTGCTGTGATTGGTTGGGTGTGGTGCTTCGATTGTTCTATAAAACATCCAGGCATTATTGTTTTATTTTCTATAGACCCTAGATCTGCAACCTGCTGTACTTCCTTAAAACAAATGGTTGGACTTCATTCGCCAAAGTGTCACCAGTGATGGACCTTCGGAGATTTTCACATTGCCTACCTTATCAGCCTTATCATTTTGAATGGTGGATATATATATATAGACATCTTGACCAGCTACGCTCATGGAAGTTTAGTTTCTTAATTTTTCTTACTATAAAAAAAATGCGTGCAGCTGCTTTTTTTTTCTTTCCTGACTTTTAATGATCAACACATATCTAATCAACTTTTACTAAGTGGCTAAGAAAAATGGGCCTCTGTATCATATATATATATATATATATATATATATATATTTTTTAGTTTTTGTTTTGAGAAGCTAATTGTCACAAAATGTTGTTGCGAAACTTTAGCGTGTGTTACTTTCCAAACTGCGTCCCATATTGTACCGCAGCTATCTAAAAAATTATCTGTTCAAAGGCATTTTGCACATGTTTTTAATAATTGTTGTAATTTGGTCGGTTGTAACAACCCTGTGAATCTGCTGAACACCTGTTTATGGCATTTTCAATTTAACTCAGCTGATGACCTAAACATCTTAACTCCCTTCTTTTAATATCACATTTAGCTTTTTTTCATTTATGCTTAAGAATCTAAATTCTGCAATATCTGTTTGTCTTTTCACTTGAAAAAATGCAATCATAAATTTGTTGTTTTTTTCACTATCGTATTTCCAGGGAGGGAAGTAAAGGAGTTGAGCAGGGGTGGCCTCTGATGGTCAGAGGAAGCTGTTATTAAACGCCAAGACAAAATGTCAGTGGGAAATTTTGCCTTCTGTTTTTCCCTTCCCTCTATCAGTTTTATTGCCTCTCATTCCAAATACACGGCCGCTGGGATCTAATTAAAGGAGCTGCAGAGAGCCTTCACATTGAATCTGTAACTTTAAAGTAATTGTCGCACATGGAATAAGCACGCAGGCTTCAGATGAGGGGCCTTAACTCACAGCTATTTTCAGTTTAAAGAATAATTCCCTTTGCAATTGTCACGCCTTAGGATGAAAACTGATCCCCTCAGATGTGAAAATAAATAATTATTTATCACCCAACCTTTCTCTTGACCAGCTCAGAACTTTTTGTAAATGACTACAATCTCTCGACATCACACCTGATGTACCTTTTTTTTAGCCTTACTAGCCACAAAAGATTTGAGTCGATGCTAAGGATATCCAGAACATTTTTTTCTTTGTCTAGTTTGGTTGGAAATCTTTACTTCATTTTCTTTTTTATGCCATTTTTAGCATGAGTTTAATATTTTATGTCTCCTTCATTTCAGGAATAGTCTGTGGGGATTTTTGCTAATTTGGTTTGTTTGCTCAGAGGTGGCTCAGTGTTTTTCTTCTTGTTTGTGTCAGGAGCTTATTTTTTTTTAAACCATAAAATAAATTCATGTTTATTGCAGAAGCATAACCCCATACTCAAAACATTAGAAAACCACAAACCTTTAAACTGAGTAAATCTGCAAAGAAAGAAAAAAAATATCAACATTAAGATATATCTGCAAAATCAGCAGTTCAACAACGACTGGCACCCTTAGCAATTCATATGAAATAAATGTTTCAATTTGTACAGTTGGATCATTTCTTTGATCAAATAAAACAACACAAATGTTTCATGTAAAAATATTCAATATGTGTCCCATATACAAAATTACTTTCTATTAGTTTTTGTAGTTTTGGTCGTTTAGTATCTGATGTTTTCAAGGTGCAAATGGAGCCACCGAATGTGTGCGAGCCAAGCACTAAATCAATCAAGGGGACAGAGCTGTCTCTATGGTAACAACAAGTTGCTAATCTTACAAGGCCTATGCTGTTCAGAATGTCTCATTTTTTCATTGTTGTTGAAACAAGAGCTTTACCAATCCTTTATATTCCTCATGAACATCGGTGTTGTTCTTGAAGATGCTTCACGAAGCTTGTAAAGCTACTCAACTTTATAGTTCCTGCTCTGTAGCACAGCTACCACCAGGCCTTATTGTTATCCTTTGGTCTTTCCTGTTTATTTCCCTCTAAGGTAAAATTTCTCCAAAGGCTTCTTCGCTGTATTTGTCATGGTATGGGAGTATTAAACTTCCAGCAGCTCTCTGTTTGCATTGTCAGCCAAGATTGTCCAGATGGTTTATTGCAAGGGAGTGGAGGGACATGTTTGCACTGCTGCTGTGGAAAAGTATATTAGATAAATCGGTAACATTTTATTTGTTTATTTATTTAAGGGGTGTGTGAATGGTTATGACTGTTATCATGAAGTGTCATTCAGCAAATAATGACACTTTTAGTGCAAAGTTAACACTTTTAATGGACTTTAATGCAACTTTTAGTACAACTTTGCATTAGAAGTGTAAATATTTACCGAATGATACATCATGACAACAGTCGTAAACATTCATGAAGACTCCTTCAAGTTCATTTCAGGTGTTATGTCATGTTTATGTCAGTCTTATGCACACCCCTTCAAATAAAGTGTTGCCAATAAATCTTTTTTTAGTGTCAATTGCAGCACAATCTCAATTACATTGATAATCCCACAATGGAGGTAAAAATAAAAATCTCCAAAGTTCACTGAACGTGCAAGAATGAGTGACGTCATGGGATCAGCAAGTTTCCATTCATATCAGGATTTTTCTGCACATCTTCACCAGAGGTGCCAATAAATAAGGAGGGTGTGCTTCCCTACCACTCGAAAAGTACTGTCAAAGGCAGGCAGATTACCCGAAATATAAAATCCATGTAACCTTTGTCACACATCTTGCTCCCGTTATTGCTTTTGGTACAGAATCAGCAAGCTGCTTTAGTCTGTAAGTACGGACATTATATCCAGCTAATATGATCGATGTTTGTGCACAGGACTTTAGAGTGAAGATGTGCTCTCTGGAGCTTTTAAAACTTAGTATTCAGTGAGCCTCCCCATAGTGCCTAAAGTGTATTTTATCTTTCCAGTTTTCTATCCATTTACTACTCTGCTTATTGTGTTTAAAGGAATGCTTTTCAGAAGCCTCGCGCTGTTATATTTCTGATACAATAAAGAATTTTAGATTAACTGATTTTTCCTCGAAATGGACTTTTCTCGAGAAAGCGTAGCAACTTCAGCGAATGATTCTCACTTTAAAACAGAGAACCTGGCAAGACCGAGTCCAAATCTTGTTTAGTACAAGTACTCAGCTGAGCAATATCACCCTTTTACTATACAGACTTTACGCAGCTCCAAACAATATACTTTATATATCGCTGGATAACACTGAACACTCTTGAGTTCATCTTTCCCAGTGACATTTTCACACTCTCCTTTAGAAAGGCTCATTTTTCCCAGCGATAAGTAGACAACTCCAACCCAACATGTGGGCCAAACATTTGGAGCTGTAATGCGTTTAAGTCTCTTTCTCTTTCTTATGCTGCACCGTCTCATTGTTTGATAGCACTGTTAGCACTCACCCCTTCTTCAAGGCGCTGAAGGGCCACGGGGGCTCAGCTTGTTTAGTGTGTTTACCAATTCCCACAACTGAGCTCAGACTCTCGGGGGCTTCTCCTGGAAATTACATTCCATAAGGTCCCACAGCCGAGTGTTTGCAGGGCAACCCTCCACACTCGCTGTTTGCCATGGTGAGGGATGTAAACAGTATATATATATATATATGCCGGGGAAACAGGACTGTGAAGAAATAATTGTAAAGATTTTTTTTTTTTAAAACAAAATTTTTTACTTAAAAAAGACTACCAACAGTTTTTTTTTTCTTTTCTAAGTAAATTACTTAAACAGAGTGAAACTAACTTCAATCTTGCCACCATATATTTTTGGGTGTAGTGAGGCAAGCTACAAACATAATGGCTGCTGGTCATTTTGCCTGTTTTCCATTTCATACTTCAGCACTTGTGATGGTTATTTATCTTGATAAGTCATCAAATATTATTAAATATGTTCATCCCTAAATACTAGAAAGTGGCAAAATGGAAAATTGACAAGGTGACAACTTAATTATTGCTTGCCATCATTAAAAAAAAAATACTAGTACTTTAGAAGTCTTAGAGGTGGTAATTTGGAACGACAATTATATGACTTCAATTAACATATATTATTTATGACTAATCTACTGACACAGTATAGTAGTTGTGCGGTAATGTAGATAAGCCAAAGATTTTATCTTCTGTATGGACTCCTATTTTTCTCTCCACTCTTGCTATCAGATATCTGAAAAAAATGTATCTGTTGATTTAGTTGCTGATTAACAATAGTAAAAAAAAGTCAAAAAACTTGGAGAAAAGCTCAGAAGTCAATGCAGACTGAAACCCCAAAAGGCAAAAACAGAGTTAATAACTCTGACAGCAGAGTATAGTTTGACGTAGGTTTCATTCTGTCAACATGCAAATAACTTTGAATATTTAGAACTGATTTTACTGTATTTATAGTCATTTGTTCCAGTGTCCTTATACCGTATCTATGTCTTCAAACTACGTATTCACAAGACACTAACTACCAAAAACTACTCCACAGAACCTCAACAGAATCTACCATTAAAGCTCTTTGTTAATTTGTTGTGCCTTTTCTTGCTCTATAAATTTAAGCAGACATTTTAGATCAGCTGGAGCAGCTTTTTGTAACAATCAGACTGAAAACACAAGAATAAAAGAATCACAATATAAATGTAAAGTCAAACGCAAATAAATTAATATCTTAAAAAGCACAAAGGATTCTGACAATAGAAATTTTAAACATATTGTGTAAAAACATTTAAAACAAGTCAATTTATTACATGTCAACCGACAGACTCTTAGACTGAATGAATATCTGGGACAACTCTCACGGGAATTGCTGAATTCTGCAATAATATGACCACCAATGGCTGACGTAGTGATGTGAAATGTTTAAAATCACTTTCATCCTTCCAAATGTCCTAAATTGTCACTGATCAGAGTGGATAACATAATACCAGGATGAAAACAGTAAAATGTTGAGCTAAAGTTACTAAACTCATCAAGAAGAATCGCAGGGCTGTGTTGTAATCACCAAACACACAAAACCCCCCTCACCGTTAAGCTCTCATTTGATGCTCATCAGATGACTCAGTTCTACTATAAACTAAAATGAATGTGTGAGTTGATACCTTTTGGGAGTGACTGCTGTTTTTCACCCATCCACAGATATTAAAAAGAAAAAACTCCACCAGATTTCTTCACATTCAATGTGCAAAACGTTTACCTTCCCCATCTCCCTGCTCCGAAACCTACAATGACCTGCTGATTGAATGACTAACTGTGAGAGCCGTCGTTAAAGAGAGTTTCAAAGCAGGGAGAAGTGAAACTGATGGAGCACAAGCCCATTATCAGAGCCATTCTTGTGCTTTTTTTTTTTTTTTTTTTGGTCAGGAGTGACACTAGAAATTGGAGTCGTGCAACCAGCCCATAAAGGACTTTCCACTGAAGTGAATGAAGTAAACTTTGTATTTCAGATTAGCCTCAAAATGACCTAAAAACATTTATTAGTGAAATCACTTTGCAACACTTCAGCTCCATCCACCAAGGTATAAAACCCCCCACAAAATTAGGACTCCACTGTAAAGCTGAAACTTAGAGAGGATTTTGTGTGGGCTATTCTTGACAAATACATTTTTTTTTCAGCCTTGATATTCACAATAGAAAGGCAATAATAGAGAGGTGGTATTATTTAGTAATTTTGCCACATTTATCAAGTAAAAATGTAATTTTATTGTATTTCAGGTACACAGTGCCATTTTATAGCACAGTCAAGTAACTACCATAACCATAACTACCTTCAGTTGTCATGGAAATGTTGCACATATCAAAAACGGCGAAATAAATTTGCTGTTTTTGATTTAAATTGTTGTATCTGACACCTTGATATTGGCGCCTGTCTCTTTAAAAACTTGAGGATTTGCTTATTTTACATCTGCTGTAACATGCATTCCCATTTTTTTTTTATTACAACTCACCCGCAATTATTAATGTACCATTTTGTAGTTAACCCGAAGAACTACAAAATGCAGTTTTCAAATGAAAATTTTATTTATTGAAGGAAAAAGAGATATCCAAATCAACCAGGCTCTCTGTAAGAAAAGTAAATTTCCATTGTTGTTAAATAATCTACCAAAAATGGGTCCAATCAAAAATATCAGGTATATTAAAAGATTTAAAAAGGAAACATATCCTGTGCAGATCCAAAGAAATGCATAAACAGAGTAGAAACAAAGTTATTGACATTCATGTGGCAAGAAAGTGATCCGAAACAAATAAACTAGCTCACATCTGACTGGCTTAGAAAAAGGTTTTAGATATTCTAACTAACAAATCTGCAAAAGAGAGACAGAAAGCTAAAACTCCCATTATCCCAAATTCCTGCTGGCACCAAGGTTAGGAGAACTAGTTATTAGATTTAGGGAACAATAACTTATTCACATTCACGTTGGTTTGGGTTACGGTTTCTACATTAAATAATTTGAAAGCTACTGTTTTTTATTTAGTCAGTTATCTGTGGCATTAAGATGTGTTTGTTGGTCTAACTTTTCCTTGGCACAATTTCCATAAGCACTAAGCTGTTACTCTATGGAAGAAAGCTTTGATAAACGCCTTTTGTGTAAACCCGATGAGCTGAAGGGTAGAGGGATTAATTTAACCACATAAAGCTGCATCTGCTTCGCCATAATGCAGTCCCATGTGTGACCTTATCACCCTGTCACACTCACCACAACAAGGCAGTGGATGTTATTGTACGCAGCTGATGGCGTCGGTCCTCTCGGCCTCCTGTCTCCTCCACTCAGCCCAGGCCCTAATTAAGGCTGGATTTAGACGGTGGCATTTGGGTTTGTGTGGGCAGAACAATGCTTTCTGGTGAAATGGCCACATCAACGTGATGATTCCTCTTCGTCTTCAACAAACCTCCACCTCCTCTTTCTGTTTTCCCACCATTTCTGTGATTCATCCAGTGATCCATGCAGATGTAAGAGCCACCTCCCCTCCCTGCTCCCCGTTGCGGTGGCTCGTCTAATTGTTATCATATTTTCTCATCTGAAGACTCTTGCTTTAGCTGCTCGGGACACACATAAATACCCGCTGACGTTTATTGAATGTCAAAGGCCACTGGGCGGCTGATTGATTCTGACCCCTTTTCAGTGATGTCAGAGTGTGATTTGTTGCCACATCATGGCAGTCTTAAAAAGCTATTTTCTCCACCAGTGGAAATACTAACTATCACTCAGGGAGGAAAGCGAGACTTGAATAACGAAGAAATTAAGATTAATGGGTGTTTTAGGAAGCCTGCCGGAAACCATGAAGATATTCTTGGACATGTTTAAAATGGAAAAGGGAATGTCACCAAGTGGCAACAATTAATGGATATTTGGCATAACTTGAGCGAAAGGGCGAGACCTTTATCTTTTTGAGTTTGAGTGTGAAGGCATGTTAAAGGGAGATGCTCTAATAATATTGGGGATAAACATAAAAATTGTCCTAGTTAGGCAAGAGTTTAAGTTGAACAATTATCATGATAATTTACTCCTTAATACAAGGAATAAATAAAGCAATAGCAGCAAAGTCCAACAAGCATTTCTAATGTATATGTTTAGAAGTAAACCACTGTTAAGATTTACATTGAATACTTCAATCGACTGTTGGCACTTACAAAGCAGCAATTAAACCAAAAACTGCAACAACTGCAAACTAAGAATGTTGTTTAAAGTAAAATGTAGTCTTAAAGAAATAGTTGCAGCAACAGCACAGTGAAGGTTTTTGCCCCCGTAGACAGACATCTCATTTCTTTGCTTTTTGTCACATCCAATGTTTGTCAGAAAATCAAACAACTGTTACAAGGATAACCAGAGTAAACACAAAAGCAGTTTTCATTTCATTTATTGAGGGTAAAAGCTATTCAGACCAGCCTGTCCAAATGTGAAATTGCTTACGTTATATTTTTTTCAGTGGTGGACTTGATGCTTGATCTTCTCTTTCTCTGAAAAGCTGTGTTGGGTTTTACTGGACCTTACATAAAGATCAACTTAGATCTCATCAGTACGCAGATTATTTTCTTAAAAGTCTTGAGGATTGTCAAAATGTTTGTAGGATGTGGGATCTGTGTTTTTTTTTTTTTTTTCCATTTTTTCCAAGCATGGAAAGTGAGGTCTGCAGTAAACATTGTTTTGTGCTCTTTTGTGACCTCTTGAGCAACTCTTTGAGTAGTTTTGGTTGGCCTTCCAATCCTGGGACTTTTCACCACTGTTCCAAGTGTTTTCTGTTTGTGGGTAATGTTTCTAATCGAGGTTCACTGGAGTCACAAAGTTTTGTGAACGGTTTTGTTACCCTTTCCAGACTGATAAATATCAATAAATTAGTTTTTGTTGCTGAATTTCTCTATGGAAGAAATTAGCCTACTTCATGATGGCATAGACATTCTAATTCTAGTTTTTATTTTTAATTCTTATTTTTATTTTATTGGCCTAGCACTTATAAAACCTGTGTGTGGCTAGAAAAGCATTACAAACAAACGTGTTTAATCAGTTATTTCATGATTTAAGAACAATTGTTGTTGCATGGTGTTACATAGCCCTGGAGTGAAAAATATTTTGGCTTTGCTGAAATGTACATTGGATAAAATCTTAGTTAAAACTTACCAACACATACATATTAATACAGCAGAGCAACAACATCTGCTTTTAAACACTAACTACTTCAAGCAATCAACCTCAATAGTTACGGCTTCTTGACATAAGCACACTACGAAGGTCAACTTTACCATGAAAGTTATTCTTTTTCCAAGGGATTTTTCAACACTGATTTGAATAATGTATTCATTCAGACTGAGGAAAGTTTTCTACAAATGCTCAGTTCCTCTTTCTTTCACCAAAGTCCACTCAAACAGAAAAGACAAGCAACAAGTGTGCATCCCATTCTGCTTTCCTCCTTCCACCACTCACAGTGAAATTGATCAATATTTCCTCTGTTTTTTGTCACCGTTTAACTTACAAGACATCAAGTTTGAGTGCTACTGAATTGACTAAATCAAAAACAGCGTGATGCCCGTGTTGTGACAGGCTGATCAATTGAAGGACAGAGAGCGTGGAAGTTGAAAGAGTCAAAATGAGCTCTGTCACACTGATGAGTTAATGAACTGTGTGACTTCTTCAGTGTGTTCTACAGTAACCCTTCAGTTGGATGTCAGACCTGTTCCTCTGCAATGAAGAAGTCCCCTGAAATCTTGTTAGGTGACTTTAGCATTCTAGTAGATGTGGGCAAATTTGAGTTTGTTCGCCTGCTTGTAGAGTAGCTTTACCAAGCAAACTATTATTCTGCAGACGACGTTTGCTCACATTTAAATTAGTTGGTGTGTGTGTTTTTAAGGTAGCATATTTCACTACAACATAGCTTGAGTAACATTGTCAAAGACGAGACCCGTTTTCATCATTTAGAGTGCATAAAAAATACCGCTTGCTGAAAGCCAGAGGTAATTTTAGCATACAAGAAGGAAGAGAAAAACAGTCATGTACACTAATGAAAATAAGGCACAGATGTCACAAAAAAGTCAAGTCATCCACTCTTTGGAGACGTTTCTAATATTTAGGGAAAGAAATCTGTAATAATATATAGCCAAAGGTATGCTTCAAAATAATTCTTAAAATTCTGTTTGTTTTTTTTCAAAATTTGAAAGAGGAACTTGGGAGCCAAATGAGAAGGAGGTGAAAGTTGGAGCACATGCAGCACAGCACAGTAGAACACAGTAAATCAACAGGGTGTTTTTTCATTCTTATAAGTACACCATTATCAACTCACTGTAATAGTACACAATCTGACACATTTTAAAATTAATTTCAGTTACCGTTTTTGAGGCTGTTTGGAACCAGTCTGATTGAAAAAGCTGTCTGATCTGTCATATTGGAGTATACCACACTTCTTCACCTCTGTTTCTATCTTGACTTTGAAAATATCATCAAGGCCAATCAATTGTGCCGCTCGCTCGAAAACACAGGACAGCACAAAGCGCGAGCTTGCCATTACCTGCTCATCCACCCACGTTATCACTTCTTCCTGTGGATGGCAATAAAAGAGGAAGACCGAGAGACATTTTGGAATACAGATTAATGAGCGCGGGATTGTCAAGAAGAGAAGACACACGACAGAGGTCAAGCGTGTAATGACTGACCTTAAATCCAGCAGTGTCCAAAAAGTAAATGTGTGTGCGTGTGTGTGTGTGTGTTGCCAGTCTGAAAAGCGTACTTTTTTTTTTTTTTCCAATCCCAGTTCATATTATTTTGTATTCATTGGCTTATTTTGCGTGAATTTGTGTTATTGTGGTTCAGTGATTTTGTTATTAACTCGATATTAACTTTTGTTAAAATTTGAGAATTAGTGATCTTTAGCTGAAAAGGGCTTTCAACATATTTACTTTTCATTAGAGCTTCTATAGACATTAGAAATGCCTGAACTAGTGGAACAGATGCATTCCCATTATTTAACGAGGGCAGGTGAAGTAATACTTTGGCTTCCTCACTATTTGTTTTGTGTGTTATGATGAACATCGTTGTAATGCCAGTGCAATTAGGCCGCCACATTTAAACAGCCTCCTTCATTCCATGTTTTATGGCTGATATTCATCAGTACATCGCATTTGGAGATCATTAACTCATTAACAAAAATTTATCATAATGCAACTTTGCATCAAAACAAGTTTACACAGTAATATTTTTAGATAGAATTGACTGTTTAACATAATTGGTTTATTTGTTTCACATGACTTAAAAACGTGAGAGTTGGTTGCTGTATATTTCAGTTTGAAACAAAAAAAAAATTTTTTGTCGTATAATGAACAATTTCTCATGCATTAACTACCATTTCCAGCACCATTGTTCAACTGCTTAAGAAGTAGACGAAAACTGCTCAGTGGTCTCTACGAAGCAACCATGAGAGTCAGACCGCTGAATCTTTTCACATAATTTCAGATCGCATTTTCTTCAGCGGCAGAAAATAAATGCACATCTGACAGCATTGCTACGTGGAGAGAGGAGACTGACAGCACACACAGAGCTGTGTTTCAGAGTCCTCGGCTCACACTTTCTCACTTGTGGTTTTAAAAAAAAAATGCCACAGACGAGTTCTTAATCATATCACAATTAGGCCAAGTAGTGCTTCTTTTGGGTGCTGCTGCTACTACTACAAAAAAAGGCTTGTTCTAAAAAAACAAGTAGGACTAAAATAGAGCATGTGGTAAAATAATTTCATCTATATAACATTACGCTGCATCTTAGAATAATGAGTGTAGAGAATTGCAATCCTTGTTTAACTAAAATTAAAAGCCCAGATCTTATAGTAATGCGTTGTGAGTGAGTTTTGTTGCCAATCCATCACAAGGTCAACATGATCACACTCCCACAGTCACTCTTGATGACACTTCACACATTTGGAGGAAAACCTTGTCAGGCTTAAAGACAGTTAAAGATAATTATACCTCCTCATAGAAAAGCCCCCAGATGAGATCTAAAGATATTTTTTGATGTTCGGTGTAAACTACTTCCCCACCAAGGAGCCACAGTGGTTTCTTTTACTGTCTTCTCCTCATTTAATCTTAAAGTATTATTTTTGTACAACCCAAAATCATGTAGACACAAAAGGTAATTAATGGAAATACCTGTATGATATTTGTTTTAGAGCAGAGTCCAGAAATTGAAGTGCCTTACAAAAGTATTCACACCAGTTTAACTGTTCTCACAGTTTCCATCTAAAACCACAAAAGTCAGTGAATTTTACCAAATTTTTGTATTTTTTTTTTTCTTTGATAGAGCAACAAAAATAGTCCACAACTGAGAAGTGAAAGGAAAAAAAAATAATCTGAAAACTGTTCATTTTGATTAAATCTCTTCTACTCCGGCACCCTTGAGTTTTCCCTTCGACTCCGGCCGTGCGTAATGTAATGCTTAGTATAAATCCATCTGTTCTTGGAAGACCTCAGAGCTTTACTAGAGAATATTAGTGACCAAACAGTGTCAAGCTGAAGATCTCAGGGAAGGGCAGTTTAATAACATCCTCCTAATATAGAAAGTGTGCAGCACAGTTGCAAACCTGCAAGACATAGATGGTAATCAGTGAAGCGGTCAAGAGGTCCTTGGGAGCTCTGGAAAAATCCCAGCTCTGGTGGGGGAATTTGTTGACGGAACAGCAATTAATTGTGCAATGCACTGTATTTGGTTAAAGAAAGGCAGTTGTTAAAAGAAACTTTAAAAAGAAGATTCAAAGTGGGGAAACAACAACCCATTTGAAGAAAGGAGTTGTGGTCAAATGTGACCAAAAATTGAACTTTTTTGCCTACATGCAAATCATTATAGTGGCAAACGCATGATGAACAAAGGGAAAGACAGTGTTGGCAGTATCCTGCTGTGGGGATGCTTTTTTTTCAGCAGAAAATGGTCAGAGTTGATGAGAATAGGGATTGAGCTGAATCTAGGACAATTCTGGAAAAAAATTGCAAGAGGATGCAAAACACTTCAGATTTAGGATAAAGTTTGTCATTTGGCAGAACCATGAACTTCCAACCAGAGTTAAAGTGAATCTGGATCAGGGATTTTCAGAGTGTGTGGCGTCAGAGCTGTTCATGGTGGGGTGAGAAATGAGAAAATAAATTGAAAAATTAACTGCGGACATTTAGCCAACTTCAACAGGCCAACGCCAGAGACAAAGCTGACAGATCTGTAGTACCTAAAACTACGGTGAGTAAGAACACTGGGCCAAGGAAATTAAGTAAATAATAATAGAAAAGCCCCTGATTATGAGATGCACCACTGTCTTAGTGCTGTCTGCAAATCCCCAGGAGTTTTTCTTACAGTTTCTTACAGTTTTTGTAAGAAACTGGACTGGCTCTCCCAAAATTTGAAAACCCCTGGTGTAGATAACAACCAAAATCTTTTTTAGTTTTTAATCAACTAAGAGTTCTGCCTTTGTCAAGCCCTTCATTTAAAACAAACAAACAAAAAAAAACATATGCATGGTAGATAACACTTGCTATGAAAATTAGAAGGACTAAATAAGGGAGCTGAGGAACTTATCCTATGCTCGACAACATTCTCCTCCAAACTGTGCTGCTCTAGAGGACAGCATTGTGTTTGTGGCTTGGGAAGTAAAAGTCCCAGGATCTCGGTGTCTTCAGTGTAGGTATATGCATATAAGTATAATGTGAGAACCTTCTCTAGGGTGCATGGGAATACGAGAGGCAGCCCAGTTGTACTGCGGAGTCTGCTCCCTCTTTTAACCGTAATGAGACAGAGGCTTTTATACTCTGCGGAGCAGGATGAAAATAGACACGTGTTCCACTGGAACACTTTAATCTCTCCCCCCCCTCTTCTCTCTCTCTCTTTCTGCCACTGTCACACAGCTGAACAACATCTTGGGATATGGAACTATGGGATTTGAAAACCTATATCTGCTCTGCGAGACAGAACTGGATCCCCGCTCTTCTTCTTCTGCGCCCGTGCTGCAGTCATAAATTTTGCATGTGAGCGAATGAAGGGGAGGGAGGGGACGCTGCTTACAGAGTGAGACTCTGCAGCGAAACAGAGGGGGAGAGAGAGGAGGGCCATGGCTGCTATTAAACAGCACAATGGTTGGCTTTTTGGGACTGTGCAGAGGTGTGTGTGTGTATGCGTGTTTGTGTTTGTGTGGGAACGGGGGGCAAAAAAAGGCATTTCTGTGGGAGGCAATCTGAGTGTAGCAAAGCGAGTGACCACATGCAATCTGTTCAGCACAGCGGTGCTGGAGGTGCAACCCAGAGGCTTGTTTGGTATTCAAAGTGGGCTTTAATGCATTGATCCATGAAGGAAGGGATAGGCTACACAGACGGAGTCACGCATGACTATAAATCCACAGCCAGGCAACTATTAGGGGGTAATAACACTGACCAAAGGGGTGCATATGTCTACATGCAGAGAACAGGGTGGTGTGTTTGTGTTATTAGCCTTAAACCTGGGTGCAAACATGCCCAGCTGCATGGCCATTAGCTCCAGACCGCACACAAACACAGTGGCTTGAAAAACTATTTGTTCCCCTTGAGATTTCTCCTTCTGACAAAGTTTCTTGTCAAACATAGCCAGAGTGGATACAAAATGCAGATTTCTTCAAAAGCTTTCCAAACCAACCCAGCACAGTGTGAAAATACTGCATAATTGCCCCTCTTTATGCTTATGAGCCACACCGAAGCCTCATTTGTACCAAATGAGAAATGAGATAGAACCTGTAAGCCAAAAAAAATCTGAAAAAAAAAAAAGTAAAGAAATCCAGGAAGATCCAAAGTGAGAGCCATTGTCCATAGGTGGAGAAAACATGGAAAAGTGGTGAACCTTCTCAGTTCAGCCTTCAAAAATAACTCCACAAGGTCATCGGCTCAAATTCAAAATATTTTATTGATTCCAAAGGGAAATTAGATGTTGTTGTAACTCATATAGTTAAAGTTATCGTAGATAGTGGCGGCTGTGAGCAGGAAAGATCTCCTCTATTACAGCAAATTTGAAGAGAGCCTCCAACTGTTTTTCTATGATAGTCTCATGAAGAGGACCAACAATCTGCAACTCATCCAGGATTAAGAACCCAAAACAACATCCAAAGTGTTGCAGACCTAACTTTCCTCTTATATGATCATTGTGTCATAATAACAAGATTATTTGAGTCTTTCCTCAAAACGTGTCACTCTGATGATTTCCAAAACTGTGATGCATTCGAGACCCAGCAAGAACAGCATAGACAACAAATGAACTTAAGCTTTTGTGAGGGTGTGTGTCCTGTTATCACTGCTGTAAAGTTAACATGGGATTTAAACAAAAAGAAAGATAATTCTGACAGACAAACATAGTAGTAGTGCTGGTGTGATGATCTGGGCTTGCTTCAGAGCCAGGAAGATTCGCCATAACTGGTAGAACCATTAATTCTGCTCTGAAACATAAAATCTTTTGAGAGAATGTCTCGTCATTCGTTTGAGACTTTAAGCACAAAACTTTTTTAACTAAGGCAAGATCTTTTTTCCCTTAAGTGAAAACTGAGTTTTGTATTTACTCAGATTATCTTTGTCTGTTATTACAATTTCACAGGAATCTGATAGGGAGAAATACTGCAACCCTAACATACCTTCACGTTTCTTTCTCATGAAGTCACAACAATTTGCCTTCAACCGCCATTAAAACGACAGAAGAAAAATATAAGAAGAGTTGAGGGGAGGGCTGTCTGAACGCCGTGTCTCCAGGCGGATTCTGACTGGATTGTGGGGGAATATGAGACAGTTTTTACTCCTGCTGCCGTTTGCAGATGATCGAAGCTGATGTCGACCCGTCGACTGGTGAGGCCGGCGTTTGGTGGGCCGTGGATTACTGTGCCAGGCCGCCTGTCTAAGTTTATGACCGTCAAAGAAAATAATTCTCCTTTTTTTTTCTTTTGCTCACAAATTACGTCTTGGCTCTCATCTCCTCCCACCCGTGCTGGGCTGGCTGGATTTATTACACCCAGCCAACACCTGACAGTGAGAATTTACTTAAGGGGGGGAGCTTAGTTTCTCTCTGTGGCTGATTAATGTGTGTGTGGAGAAAGACCAAGGTATTCAGTAGCCATATATATGAAGATAATTCAGTGGAAACTTAAATCCCTTCAAGTTTCTTTTTAATTACACAGAAACATGACTTGAAATAACAACAATAAGGCTAAAGGTAGATGAAAGAATCTTCCAAATAAACTGATGGGATTTAATAACTTTAGAAATAGTAATTATTATCTAACAGCATTCAGCAGCATCAATTTCACACTACATTTCAAACAGTAAAAGTGGACAAGAAATGTTACACTTTTTTTTTTTTTACAAATGAAAATCTGAGAAGTTTTAACCTTTTACTTGGAGCCTCGTAAACAAAATCAAGCGAAGCCAGTTGACTTCAGATAATATAAATTCTTAAGCATACAATTGTGTAATGCTAATTACATAGCTAAGACAGCATTCCAAAGAGGGTAAAAGTTAAAACATTAAAATAAATTGTCACGATATTAAATTTTTCTTGGATGACAAAATGTCCCAGGTGTTATAAACAATAATATTGTTGTTTTGAGATGCATTTTAAAGTAACATATTGATTGTGGCATAACAAAGCAGGTTTGCTCTCTCAAAAAGTAATACACTTTAATTTTGTAAATGGCACTTAACACTGGAATTAGAAGATATTTTAAATGTCTGACATAAATCACGACAACCGACAACTTAAATGAAAAGGAAATAAAAAGCACACACAACCAAAATCATAAATAAAATGAATTTTGAAGTCTCTCTATACAAACTTGCCCTTAAAAAAAGTGTTAATCATCAGAATAGAAATGATGAAGCTCATTTTAATTTATCCTGCAATTCATTGATTAATTGATTAAATGCTTATTGTAACAGGCTTAGCTCTTTGGTTAAATTCAGTGCCAATTTCCATTAATTCTCATTCTAAAGGAATTTACATGACAAACATATCCAATTCGTATCCAGAATCCATACGCAACTCGGTAAGTACTAATCGCATGAACAGATTCCAATTCAGTCTTTGTTATTATGCGATGCAGTCCAATTCAGTCAACAGATGGCTTGTAGTTTTATTTCTGTGGAAGCACGGCTGATTGAGTTCAGTCACTGACTTTGCAACAGTCCTTCCTCAAAAACAAGCAAGTTCTTTCTATACCAGCGTTTTTTATACTTCTCAAAGAGAAATCCAAATTCTACAAGTAAGTTTCAACGTGAAAAATCTCTATAGAACATCAGTGGCTGCACGGAAAATTCAGATCAATAAAGCTTTATTTAACATTTTGGTGCAGGAACTGAAAACAGACAGCTCCTTTAAGTCAGAATGTCCACAATACGAGATGGGAGTCTTTCTGAATGTTGTAGCAATTAGCTGTGGACTTTGTTAGAGTCTTATTTCATAAAAGTTGGCTTTAACAAAGCTTCCAGTTTCAAATGAGGCAGATCAACATCGTGGGAGTGAATAAATTAACCAAAGCTGGATTCCAACTGTAAGTAATCAGATGTAGTTTGCTGCTTTATCCCTTGACAGTAACTGGCAATGCTACTGTGGATTTCTCAGCCACAGACTAAAATCAATCAAATCTATTGTCAGATGAAGGTTGATGCTTTATAGATGGTGTTTGCCTTCCTGTCTCAAAAGTCAGCTCAAATAATACCAGTTGGACTACAAAGAGACAGATTTCTGTTCTTGAAGATCAGTGTCAGAAAGTCCAAAACATACATTCACAGACTCGGATTGTTTTTTGTTTTATTTCATGCATTTGGTTTACTTTAGCAAAAATTCATTCCAATCTTTGGTGTGTCTGATATGAAAGTTTACTGATAATTATACTGCTACTGTAGTCCTTTGTGTTTCATGCTCAAAAGCCCATTTAGCAGCAGTTAAGGAACACCTTTTAAACTCTTCCAGTTGGTCACAGCATTTAGCGGGAGAACAGGCTCTGCTACTTTGTGATACAGGCGTAATGACCAGAGCAGCACTTTGTGCGATGGAAAGATCACACTAATGCACACGCAGACACAGGCACAGATACCAGCCGTGGGAAGTGAGAATCCCACAGGTGTCTGTTTGCTATCTCCTCCGGTGTCAACACAAAGGCAATGGTCCATTGCTTTTTTTGTCACGCACGCTGACCCTCTCTGTCTTCCCCAGAGCCTCACATGGAGTCCTGCATAGACGCTGTGTTTGTTTCATCCAGTTCTCAAATGCTCGTGCATGCATCACTTTTAATCATGCTGAATCTAAATAAATGTTGCATGACTGCAGCATTACCACAGGGTACTGTTTGGCTACTGGAGCTACTGATGTTTTTGCACAAGTACGATGAAATAATTAAGAAAGACTCTGAAGCCTTACTTCCAATCAGGAGCAATGGGGTCAAATTGGATGCAATTGGGTGTTCCAACCAAACACATGTTAGAAATGCATGTTAACAGCGACTTTGAATGGAATAAATTGGACCGGCGTTAAGCATCTGGAAGACATCTATAGACATTTGATGTCAACTTCATTGTAACTTTTTGTGGACTCAAAGAAACATCACTCAAAGCTTGACGAAGGGGGTTAGAAAAGCTGACATTGTGGTGCGGAGGCCTGCAACACACCTGCAGCCATCCCTTTCTTTCTGCCTTGCTGCTTTGAATCAAACAACACAAAAAGTAGACAGCAAAAAGGATAAAGTCAGGGATGGAAATCCATTCTCCGTGTGCTGCCTGTAGACAGAGGAGGTGCTCAATTCAAGCTCAAAGATTCTCTGCAGGCGGAAGGCTTGTGACTGAGTTGCTCCATCTTCCGTCCCTAATCCCCCGTCCTCGTATTTCTATTAGGAGTTGAACAATTTATTAAGATTAGATGTAAGTTTAATGATGCCTGTCAGGAAAATGGGTCATTGCACATCACTCTGAGTATTAATAGAAATTAGAAACAATGTCTGATTGCAATGTATGGGCCGACACAAGGTTTAAGCCTCTTCAAAATAAATGGTTCTGAATCGATAATGACTCTAAAGGCTCTCTGTCACAGTTTTACATGCTTAAAGCTCAAGTTCGGAGAGCAATTTTAATTTATTTGACTTAACCTGATCCCTTCAATAGCTAGCAACCCAGATTCTGGGGACAATGTGGTTCTTTGGGAAAACCAGGCAGTCGGTAACTGAGGATGGTTTTGGGTTTGCAGCTGGGGATAAGTCAAGGTTCCCTCTGGAGTTAGAAGCCTGGCTCTTGAAGAATTACCTCCTTCTATGTTTCTTCTGGCTATTGATGATCTCAAAGACTTTCTTCCATTCAAAGCTTTTGAATGGAGGAAGCATGCTAAGCTTATCTTCTGGAATGGCCTCTACAAAGCCACTGTCTTAACTATGAACTACGTATAACTGTCAGTTTTGTGCCAAGAAACCTGCTCAAAAAAAGCGGTACATATTCTATTGGAATAATGCTAGGAGCTAATTGGTGGCTACAAAATGGGATTGGATTCTCTGCAATTTGCAAAGGGACATTTAGCCATATATTGGAGAGCTGTTTTATTTTTGACAGAGAATGTGTAATTATCACCCTCTTTTGATCAAAGAAAACCCGAGCACAAAGTTAAACTTGTTTGAGTTGATCTTACTGTATGGAAAATTGTGTAGAGGAATGATTTTCTGTACAGTAAGACAATGACGAACGACGCTTCCTGCTTAAAGATATAAACCTGGTCTGTTGTTTGTCTTGACACATTTTCTGTGGTTTAATTATAAGCAACCAGTAAGTGATCTGCATTGTTTTTTGGTTGTTATCTTAAAGAAATTTCAATAAAGGTCACCTTCTTCAAAACCATGTAGTTTTTATACAAAGCAAACTTCTATAGATGACGAAGTTTTCATGGCCTGTTAAGTTATTCTCCTTTCATGTTTCATATTCATATCTCTGTTGGGTTTGTTCAGTTCTACATAAATAAAATCTCTTTAAGTCTCACTGAGAACCAGCCCACAAGCTTGGCTCAGGTCTCTTTTGGACGTCTCTTCGTTTTTGTTGCAGAAACATTAAACTTCATCCAGGATGGATGGGAAGTGTTATTGCATTGCCAGTTTTAGCTCGCTCCAAACACGCTCTCCTGTCTCGTGGCCAGAATCTGGCTGTGTCATGCTGCAACTTTTTCAGAGCTCTTCTGAAGACACTCTTGTGTTTATCCAGTAGTGCTTTTTAAGCTTCTGGTTTGTAGAGATGTAAGCCATTAATTCAGATTAAGGTCATGAGGGTTTTAAATTAAAAAAGTCCACATAGCTTTTTATTTTAATTATTGCATCTATATCTACTATGATTTGTCTACCAGTAGCTTACACAAAAACTCCCAAAGCCTTATACTGCCACCGCCATGCAACCATTCATGGAGGTGCTTAAAGCGTGGCGTCCACTTCAGATTGGAAGGAAAACTGGATCTAGAAAGTGTTTTAATGGTGGTTTGATTCAAAAACAACAAAAAACAGACAATATATAAATAACTGAATCAAAAATAATAAAGGCCCTAATACACATCCCTGTGCTGTCCCATTTTCTTGTACCCAACAAACTTCTTTTTCTTGCAAAGTGAAAAATTTGGTATAAAATATTATGTAAAAAAAGTTTTTAAAAACATATGCTATTGTACTTTCATTTACCATTTATCCAGTATTTTGATGTACCATAAAGTAATTTTAAAAAAATATATTGAAGGCAGTGGTCACAACAACCCAAACGATATCAAAGTTTGGGTCTAAAAATGTTACCTAGCGCCGGTAATGTGTGTGTTGATTTGGTCAGTTGTGTCAAATGTGAAAGGCTGCTGGGTCACAAGTCAAGGCTGTTCTGTATGCTGAAAATTTTAAATGTGAGGCCATCATCTGTTTTTTTTGAGTAAAGAAAAAACAAGAGAAGAAGTCAAGTTGCTTTTTATCTAAGCATTTAAGCTCATTTTTCATGTTTTTCATAACATGAAAAATGTGAAGACCCTTTGTGAGGCAGTATGTTAAGCAAAAGTTGATTGTGGGCTGGAACCGTTTTCATCAATAATGCAAGAAAGCAGTCTCTTTTTTTAAAGAAAATATCTTGATTGATGAGGAAATAAAATGAATTTATTTTAAGATAAATTGGCAAAACTACAGAACGTGAACGTTTCTGTCTGCTCAGCTTGGTGACTTATTATATGCTAATTAAAAACAAACGTGCCAAAGTACAGACGTAAAATCATATCTGTCTTTTCAATCTGCACCCATCTGTCCCGCCATTCAGAATGCTCTTCATTGCCAGCTCATCCCTATCATGGCTCCATCAGATGTCTCCCACCGCTCCAGCGAGAAGCCACACAGCTATCCAAGTGAACTTAATCAATTCCTCCTTCAGCGGAGCACAATTCCACTGTTACAGGACCTCACACCGCCATCCATCCTGACGCTGCTCACCGCGCCGGCAGCAGCCGGCTGCGCCACACAGATGGGCCTCTGCTCTGCCATGAAATAAGCTCAGTTTGTCCTCATGGATGTGTGCTCCGTGTGTTGTGCATCCGCGAGCGTGTGAGGGGGCACGCGCAGCAGCGGCAGGCCATGAGCGTCTGATAAATTCTGGTACACTACACCTGACAGTCACCAAGAGACAAATCGGAGTGGTTTGGCATTCTAGTCTGTTGGGCTGAAGGTCACTCCTATTGTGTAGGTCCCTTGCATTAAAGATAACAAAGACAATATTGATGCTTTTCACATGTTGTTGTGCTCTCCTTGTTGACAGCTTAGCTGGAAAAATCAGATGCATTTTTTTCTCTCAGTGGGAAAACAGTTTGATGCTATATTATGTTTTTTTTTTTTTTGCTACTAACATTTTCAGACCACATAGCTTTTCTCTTTTTAAACTTGGTCAAAATTCATTTTTATTTTCAAGTTCTTATGACTTGAAAATAAGAACACACACACACACGCACACACACATATATAAATAAACCAAATGCTTCTTTGAAAAAAATATTTTATAATAATCACCCTTTGTGTAACTAGTCTATAGGTTAGTTTTACTATTAAATTAAATCTCTAAAATAGATAAACATTTGAATCAAATATGAATTTATTCAGACACATGTATATATTTTGTGTTTAATACTCTATCTAAAACACAATTTGTCAATGCTTCCAGGGCCAAATTTGAAAAAAAGTATGTAGCTCTGCTTCATCTTTGTTTTCTCATTATTTTATATTTGTCATCTGTTGGAGCAAAAACACACGGACATCCCAAATTAAATGAACAAACAGTTTGACATGCAGTTCTCTGATAGTCATAAGGGGTCAGAGTGACTGTTCAACCAATACCTTTTATAAGGAATTCCCAATTAGATCATTACTCAAATATTAAGGAATGAAGCTAATGTTTAACTTTTCTATAAATGTGTGAATCCATTGTTTTGAACTGATTTAGTATATATATATATTTTTTTTTTTTTTGGAGCAAGTTATCTTTTTGTTATGCACAGTCTGTTTTCTTCAGTCTGTCTCCCATCTTCACTGAGACCAGAGCAGAGCTGCTCATTCCAGTCATCGTCTCTGTAGACTTCTGAAAGCGAGTTGTGGCTAAAAAAATAAATAAATATATATATATATATATATATATATATATATATGTATATGTATATATATATAAAAAGAGATCCAACCACTTGCATGACATCTGATGCCTGTCACTTCAGCAGAAGACATGTTTTCCTCTTAAATCAGTTGCTACAGCTGAGCATTAACTCCCCGCAGCCTCAGTAAGACGCTCCACTCCATGGAGGAGAGCACACTGCCACTGTTTTTCCGAGGAGCAACAAGCGCGGCGTTATTTCTCTGTCCGAAAACCGATAACCTGTAATTATTGTGGAGAAACCCGGAGGGGGAAATGGTGGGTTTGGCTGACATCTCCATGTTTACCGCCGAACAGCTGCTGTCAGAGACCGGGGATGTAAGGGATGGT
Organism: Girardinus metallicus; assembly: GCA_903067095.1. Lineage (NCBI taxonomy): Eukaryota > Metazoa > Chordata > Actinopteri > Cyprinodontiformes > Poeciliidae > Girardinus > Girardinus metallicus. The sequence continues at coordinate 100,352 of CAEGAE010067173.1, read as the reverse complement.
GTAAATACGTACGGTGAGAATTAGCTGCACTTTTTTGGGTGTTTGGAGGCTGAGGAACAGATTGGAGTGGGAGAGGAATTTAATGAAAGCTCAGAGTTGTTGGGTCTGAAAAAGAAAAAAAAAAGACATTTCCGAAGAATCACGGCCGGTCAGATGTAGAAAAACAGGCCAACTCCAGAATGCAGCTGAGGCATTCAAACCTGTTGACCACTTGTCCATTTTGTCATGTTACAACTAAAAACGTGAATGTTTTTGAAACTTAACATGACAGGCCAACACTAAGTAGTATGGAACTAAAAAAGTGCTAGGAAGAAAATGCTTGAGTGAAAAGTTTCTTTAAAAATAACATTTTGTTTGCTTCTATCAAAACCTCTCTATGCTAAGACCCCTAAAAAACCAATTAAGTCACTTAAATAGTCGACCAGTGTGTAACTTGAAGTGGGATGAATATAATAAACACTTAATATCTTACAGAGCACTAGGAAATTACGGGAAACTAGATGGAGCTTACAGCCAGAGCTACAGTTCAATGGTGTAGATAAAAGCATATTCACGGCATGGAATTGCCCAGACTTAAATCTAACTGAGAATATCTATAGTTTCATACATGGAAAACCAAAGAAATCAAACAATCCGTTTTCTGTAAAGCTCTTTTTGTTATGTAACTCTTATGCTTTCTTTTTTTTTTTAATCAGCAAATGCTTAAAAAGATATATATTTTCCCTGTTGGTGCCTAAGTCGTTTCATGGTCCCACTGCACTCACTGTCTGACCTCAGTTTTTCTCCTTCCTCCCTATTTGCCCTCGGGTTGTAGACTGGCAGCTTCCAGTTAAAGTCAGGTGGGAGGAATAAAGTAAAAAAAAAAAAAGGAAGAAATTTACTAGCAGCATCTCTAGAATATCCCGAACGTGATTAGGGAAGCAAATTCTGTGGACACCGAAAAAATTTAAGCTCGTAATTTATCTATTCTAACTCTTCCTGACAAGTATAGTTTTTTTTTTCTTGTTTTTTTTTAAAGGATTTTTTTTTTCCTCCCATATTTTCTCAGCAGCGTTAATGTGGAGAACTTTCAGCTGGGAGCTCAGAAAGAGCTGCTTGCCTCCTGGATCCTGCAGCTCGACACTCCCTGCCTTCTGCTGCTGTCTGGGCAGCTGAATATATTTGTTCCAACAGAGGTTTCGTGGGTGCATATGTTAGCTTGCTCGTTTTTTTTTTCTGGCCTCCTGTAATTATACTGGCAGTACATATAGATTTTTGAGTCACTATACCCACACCTGCACCCAATGCTTATTGACTCCTCTCTTTGCGTGTGCGTTTTAATTCCCGGGTTTTTATCCGCCTAAAGATTTAAATTTTCTGGAGTTTTGTAGTGTAATCCTGTTTAAAATCAGTCTATCTGCCTCATTTAATTTCATGGGGCGCACTCTGTTAGTCATCCTCTTTTTTTAAAATTAATTAGTAATGATATTAGTCCATCAAATTCAGCCATCTTATAGATGTCAACTCTTGCTGTTTTTCCCAAAAATGTAAAGCTGCTGTCAGATGATTTCTTATCTTGCCCTGTGTGTGGGCATATCTAAAATCTGTTGCTTCAAATTTGATAAAATTAGGTTTATTTTGTAAAATCACTAGTTCTGTTACTTGTCTTTTGTTTTGTTAGTGAGATGAAGGGTGGAAAATAAACACTGTGCTACCGTCAAAAGACAGAAGCAGCAGCTTTTTTCTGTAACTCGCCTGTTTCTAATGGTTTTCTGACCATCTTGGGCTGAAAGTTCGACACCCTACACACACTCTGTGAGTGTCTGACATGATGAGACTATTTGCTGGATTTGTCAGAAAAAACACTGTACAGGCAAAACTATTTGCTCATCAACATTCACACACACAAATATTTAAGTCATGCAGGTGAAATCCCGTTCGTAGTCCTTTGGGTCTTTGGTGTAGCCCAACACTTTGCAGCTCTTCTGGGAAGGTTTTCCACAAGGTTTACACGTGTTTTCTATTGTGTTGAGGTCAGTCATCCTCGTGTAAATGCTGCTCATGTCCTCTCCCTTGTTTTCTGCTAGGCTTGAGCTAATTCCCTACACCTCAGTCTGCCATGAATGCAGACTGAAGTTAGTTATCATGGCCACTGATGATGGTGGATAAAGAGCTTTCCTGTAAAGGCAAGTTGTTTCTCCGCCTTTATTATGGGGAGCAGCACATGCACAAGCATGATTGACAGTGGCAGGATGTTCCTCCTGGTTCTGATTGGTTGTTTATGACCATGTCAGATATTTCTGCAGATGGCTGGGAGGAGGCAGAGGAGCTTGATTTTTTTCATAGATTATCTGATTACTATTACAACATGGTTACAGTGTAAGATAAATACATAAACAAATAAATTAATGAATAAATAAATAAAATAATAAATATATATCAAAACATTATCAGACTATTTCACCATCTATTATTCTAAACAGCATTGGTGCATCAGTTGTCTGCAGCTTTATTTTTTTTTGCCCCACTGTAAAACGGAGGCTGATGCAAATGTTGCGTTTCTTCTCCATCATATCGTCCTGACAACTCGAGTTATTTGCTTCTTTTTGGGTGTCTGTTTTCATTTCCTTCCTGTCCAGTAAAACTCACCAATTTCCCACAGACACAATTTTAACAGTAGCTGTGAAAAACAGAATGCTGACTGGAAGAAATATCACAATTCATTTAGGTGAATAACCTGTTAAAGTATTCGAATAAATTATTTTTTTTTTTTGTGGAGACACGGTTACAAAAACATATCAAACAGTATCAAAAGTATACTGGTTGGCATTACGGTTATATGAGGGTTCCAACCAGTGCTTACAGCATTCACACTCTTTACTGTTGAAGATGCAAAAACAACTGGTTGTTACTGCAACTGAGGAGATTACACAAAGTTTAAGGGCAGGAATAATGTAACTCTGGTAAAATGGGAATTTACCCTGGCTGCCTGGCCAACAGGCCTACTGCTTCCTGTTGTTCTTTGATGACACCAATATGTAGCAAAAGCTAACTGAAAATAATTCATAAAATGGGCTTCATTTGATTAGTGGGAATCACCGTGTTGTGGCCAAATTTAAGCCAACTTTGAGGCAGAGGCGTGATAAGGTATAAGGAAGAATTGATTTGAGTGTGCGACCGCCGCCACCTGTCATTAATTTCTTCCGGCCCTCGTGTGCTAAAGGTAAGAATTAAAGATAAGTGGCTTAGCCTGATTACCGTTTAATAACTAAGAGGTGTCATAATTAAATTTCCATCAATCAGGGTACTCCGCCTCTAACAAATGTCTGAATCATCGGAATCATTATGCAAATTAATAAGTAATATTCTCAGAATAAATTGGGCTTACATGTTCTATTTGGGGCAGCTCGTTGGTGCCGGGCTGTGTGTGTGGTCTGCATGTAAATGTTCGACACTTATACAGAGAGCGCTTCTGCCTCGCCAAAGCATGCTTTACTGTACTTCTCGTCACGCTGTTATTTTCCAAGGAAACAAAGGCGTTTTAGAGACACATCCCCAAATCGCATCGACTACCTTTGCAATTAATTAATTTTATGTTGAGTGTTTAATTGTACTGCCCTAAGAAAAAACTATTTTCTCAAGGAAATCTTTCAACAGTACGAGTTTGAAGTGTTATTGAAGAAAGGTGACTATTCTCTGAGCCGTCTGCAGGGTTTCCATTTAAATTAAACACAGAATGTTCATGTGGAGAAAAGTGAGACTTACGAAAGGCTAATGTTAAGTAGGCTAGTTTGAGGAACATGCTTTTGTATGCCAATGCAAATTAGTTATAATGCTCGTTACATCTAAAGCAGAAGTTTCTCCACTCACCTGCATTCTGCAAAATTTCTTTGTGATTTAACTTACTGTCAATCCCAATTTGTCTTTTGCTACTGGTGATTCTAGTAAATTCCATCTTCTGTACACCCTTATCCCTAGTGGGATCGGGAGGGCTGCTGGTGTCTATCTCCAGCTAGCGTTCCGGGCGAGAGGCTGGGTCACCCTGGACAGGTAGCCAGTCTGTCGCAGGGCTTATAGTAAATTACAACTGCTATAACACTTAAAAAAAACCTTCCATGAGGCAAATTCCCAAATGCGTGATCGCATTTATTGAATTAATCCCTCTTGTGGTGGAACCTTAGACTCACCAAGGTGGGAACATTTGGCAAATCTCAAGTCCTTTCTGCATAATTCTTAAAACACTTTGCACCGTGTTACACCTTTTGCGAGTTACACAAGGTGAATACAGTGAAAGGACGGATGTCACAAATCAAACACAACTCAAAATTGATAATACTTACACTCACTCATCAGACAACCAACATGAGGATGTTCACTGAAGATTCATAAGAACAGAGACTCTATTCCATGCATTTTAAAGAATAGTTCATAAACTTATGTATTTTTGCTAATTTGAAGCTGGAGGTTGGTTTTAAGCACAGCTGGAAGTATTTCAGGCAACTTCACACAAGGAATTTGAAGATTTTGAGATGTTGATAGAAAATGAATTCTAAGCAACAATTTAGAGAAAAAATATTTTTCCACAACTGAGGAAAACTGTATCGAGCCTGATATTAGGTGTGCTGTTCTCATAAATTCTGGGGAGGAGTGCTGGTTAGCTAGGTCAACTAGCTTTCAAGAAAACTTTTTCCTGTTTTCCTCCTGACTTCATGAACTCGAGCTTCGAGGCGGAGAATATTCCATTACTATTTTTGTCCTAAGTAACAACCTACTTTTGATTTGATGCTTGTATTTGGTATTCCAAATATAACATCAAGACTCTACTACAACTTTCTGTTGCTTGTTTTGTACACGTCTTGATTTTTGTGCACAAAAAACAAATTAGCTCGATAAAAATTACAATTAATCTGGCCACTTCTGCAGCTCGTCACACAGCCCGCTGCTAGAAACGTCTTGTACATCAAGACCCCGTTCAAATTGACATTTTATGGCCTTTTCAGTTTTTACACTAAATGTTACTGCATGGTTTTCCTTTTCTTTTTTTCCCCCCTTCTTTCAGCAACAAACCTTGGACGTCTGGCTTCAGGCTTGTTACATCTCACATGAGCGTTATTTATTTATTTTTTCTCGAAAAAAAAAAAAAAAGTAAAATGAAATGGAGGCCGAGCAAATAATAATGGTGAGCAACACAGGCTTCTGCAACCTTTTCATTAGGAAAAAAACAGAGCAAAACACCTGCAGTCATTACAGTTGGAAAGTTACGAGCAGTTATTAGAGCGGAGAAACTTTTCACTCTGCTGACAGAGGCTTCAGGAGCATGAAGGAAGTAAGAGCAGAGAAAGGGGGAAAAAATAGGACAAGAAAATATCAATATGAGAAATGAACGATGGTGGATGCTCTCTCTCTCTCTCTCGCTCTCTCTGTCTCATTCTCTCTCTCTTTAAAACGCTGGTGGCGGGAGACACTCAATATTCATCGATTAGAGACGATGCGTCGGCGAGAGAGAGAGGGAGCAGGGCGAGCGCTCCTCATTGAGTTCTTGTTTTTCTAACCCTGCGAATCAGTTCTTTTTGTCTACAAGGCAATTTGCTTTGGAGATAAAACAGCCAGGGTTAATCCAGAGCACCGGCAGCGCCTTTTTGCTTCCGTTTTCTGTTTTGATTTTTGTCTCCGCTTTTTGCATGGGGTGTAAATTAAGGTTCAGCCTGACCCTGATTTGTTTCGCTCCTGAGGAGGAGCGGCGGTTGCTTAAAAACAAAACATAAAGGAGGAGGAGGGAGTGGCGGGGAGAGATGGATGACAAATGAGAGCAGGGGATGTTTATCTCTCCATATAATTTCGTTGAGGTACTTCCCGCATCTTACATGCTCTTTCACCTTCATGCATCATTGACTGCAAGTCCTTTCATCTTCTATTATCTGTTTAGAGTTCCTTTATGTTCCACTCAAATGTTTGCGGAAATCGCCGAATGTAAAAATCAACATGGCTCTAAAAGTGCCAGTGGGGGGTGGAGAGGGGAAAGAGAAGGGGGGATGGGGGGAGAACGGATTTGCCCAGCTGGTAGCTTCTGCAAGAGCGACAAAATGAAGCTTCGCTTTCCTTTGATTATCTCTGGATGTAAGTCGTCCATCGGCGGCCGCCAGCTAAGCTCCTCAGCTGGCTTTTCTTTAGCAATCTGCTGCTCTGCTTCATGACACCCGCATCGAATGAGCACCCCTCTATTACCTGAATATGCATTCACGTGGGTGTTGGGGGAAGAACTCACACGTTGCTTATAACTGTCTTGTCTTTTTACGTTTTCCTTCTGTCTTATCATTTCAAAGTAAAATAATAATAAGAAAGAAAAAGACTATCTCAGCTTTCAGATAAAAGGATGAAACTTACACACCTTACACCTGCTTCGCGCCTTCTCTTCGGGCTCGCTCATTCGGCATTATCTCCACTCACTGCGCCCGTGCCATCTGCTAGATTAATTGATCAAAAAGGCTAGGAATGCTCCTCGACGTTTGCTTGATTTAATTTGGGACAGCCGGCGCCTTCATATTTTTCACCCCGGCTTCCCGCGCTCCTCCGCCGCTTCTTTTGCACCCACCTTTGTCTGTCTCTTCTTTACTCTCGGTCTGCCTCTTTTCATTGTCACTCCTTTTTTTCATCCCCCTTCATATTCCTCTTCATTTTAACACGTACACGCTTGGTAATAACCCAGATAGTATATCACACAGGAGGAAAAATGACATTTATGCGCTCCGTTGGATTTTTTAGTTTTTATTTTTTGGTGCAGAGTTAACAGAAAAATGTAAAAAAGAAAAACTCAGCCGAAGGAAGTCTGGAAAAAGTTGAAGATTTTAAAAAAGAGAGTCCTCTGAGATCTAACATTTTTTTTTGTTTTGTTTTATGGAAAAGTTGCTATGGAGCATGGCGTGTAGCCATAGGGAGCAACTCTGACCAATCAAACTGCCCACTAAAAAAACCACAAATCAAGTAAAGGGTTAGGACATCCAGGCGTTTGTGTATCGGCATGTGCATTTGAGCATGCACTGCACTCATCTTAAACAAGCAGGCCGTGTCAAACGAGTGTGTATGTGTGCGCGTGTGCTCAGCCTCATAATGGTCAAACTTTGTTAAATATAGCTTTCCAGCCAAACAACCCCGCTGCGATCATCCATGTAGCACAAGGCTCTGTTATCGGCAGGGTCTGAGTAAGAACACCATGCTGGGCTGGCAGAGTGTCAGGCTGAGCGTGACCGCACTGTGAGGCATGTATAGATCATTACGTTATGTCATCCAGAAGACAGCAGATGGTGATTCTGACACTCAATCCAGGCAATCAAGGGGTTAATGGAACCTGAGGAATCGACACGACCTCATTCTGATGTTTTCCGTATGTTTGAATTTACCAATCGTTCAGAAACTTACCAGAAAAATAATGAGCGTTCAGCTTGATTTTTCAAATCATAACTGTCTGCACTACAGAGAAAGAAAATGGCAAAAAAGAAAAAAAATATTCATCTGTTTATCTATGTAGCTATCTATAACGTTTATTAACTCATTCTATCTTGAAATCATGCCTTACTTGAAAGTCTGAAAAGCTAAGTGTGAAAAGGTCTAGTATTTCAATACTGGAAATACTGCCAGATTAAAAAAAGGACAATCTTAAATTCATTATAAACTGAATATATGCATATATTTAGTCAGAAACTGGACCTATTAGACTTGTAAAGTACCTTTAGGTAATATTTGCAGTACATTTAAGGCTTCCTGGGAGTTTGCATTTGAGGTCTTGTGAAGTATTAATTACCTGTGACTCAAAACTGTGACTTAGTTTTGTTACGATGGACCTACCTTAATCCTGAAACTTCCCAGCTTTTTTCCCGCAGTTCATACTCTTGGCAAATACCATTCAGCCTTGCATGATTATGAAGAAATTGACATCTTTATTTTCCCGAATTATTAGTATAGAAAGACTTTACATGTATTGTGAGATGGTGCAGAATATGCCACAATTAAATTAATTTTCATTGCTTTCCAGCATGCCACGCTACTAAGTGCTGCATTTGAGTGCTCTTGTCAGCATGACTGATTGAATCATGATTTTGTAGATATTTATGCACACAGTCTACAAAATTACCCTAAGTGCATAGTCATGTAAATGGCCAAAGTGTGTAAACACCCTGAAGTGTCACTAATTTGAGGTACAAGTTAATTACTCACACAATGCACTTAGCCACAATGGCTGAAGTGGTTTGTTCAACTTGAAATCTTGAATCGGTGTATTGTCTAAAAAACGTTGAATGGCATTCCTTCTTCCTTTACATTTAGTGTACCGTGAGCAGTTCTTTAGCTAGCCTAGATCAGGATTTGAAAGGACTTCCATTCATTTTATTTGTTCAAGGAACAAATAGAAGTTGCTGAAGCCACTGGAATGTACCTGAGAATCAGAGACTTGGTAAAAGGTTCCCCTTGAAACTTGTCAAGAAGAAAATGAAATATTTCTCGCATCAATTCAGAACACAACATGGACATTTTAAGTCCAAAATTTATCATCCTCACTAAACTTGATAATTTAGTGAGGATGAGATGAGAAGCTTAACATCTCAAGATGTTAAGATTCTGTTCATTCAAGGAACAGTTTTGTCCTGTTTTATTGTTGAACGGTGTCCTATTTCAAATCTGTCCTGGTTATTTTTAGTTGTTTTGAACACCACACCATCTAATCCACTGAAAACACAAGAGATTGTTCCTGCCAAAAGCCATCACGATTTAAAAAAACTTTGAATAATCTGAATAGATATGAGTTACAGCAACATTTAATTTCCCATTTGGGATCAACAAAGTACTTTCAAGTTAGAATTTTGACTGATTTCTCGAGGTCTAAGTAGGTAGTGATTGGGTAAGATGTTTGTGTCCATCTCTGATAAACACAGTGATTGCAGAGTCATCTAAGTATTTCTGTAGATGACAGAAATCTAGAGCACAGAGTGAAAAGGAATGACAAGAGCACAAACCCCTGTGGTGCTCGGGTGCTCCTGAAAACCTGGTTAGATACACAGTCCTCCAGTCTCACAAACTGTGGTCTGTCAGGTAGTCATTGATGTCAAGGCCTCCACCTTCGTCTTTTCTGACAAAGCAAATCAGACTGAATCGTTTTAAAGACACTGGAGAAAACAGAGAGTACGATTCTCACAGTGCCGCCTCGTTATTCAGATACGACAGCAGTATTGTTTTTGTTAACGATGACGATATAAGTATTTTGTTGAGGCCCCTCTTTTTCCATGATGTTTTGAGATGACTAGATGAGTAAACATCGCCCCTTCTCATTGAGTTTTCACTGATGAGACAAAAATGTTAGTGGCTGGTCTGTCAGACATCCAGAACATTTCCGCCTATTGTGCTTTACAAATATGTTTAGTCAAAAGGTAAAACATATCAGTAATCCTGCTCTTCATGACTTTAATCAATAAAGGACCACAGTGGATGTTGCACGTTATGCAAAGGACCTTTGTGGATACAAACTCAGAAAAGGATTTATGGACTTATTTTGATTGGCTTTTGAAAGACAAACTGGATTGTCCAGCAATATGGCCATAAATATGAATTCAAATCTGGTGGACAAAACACTAAGAATCTGAAACGGCACCTGAAGGTTCGCCATGCTGATATTTTTTCAGAGGGATGTTCCTACTCATAGACATACAACATCCTTGAAAATTGGCTTGTGATAAATTTCATTCTATGTTCATTATGCGTATCATTACTGCTCTCCTGTCTACTCTGACCATCACTACAATGTTCATTGCTATTCCTACCTTTACTAGATGATTCTCTGCACTATATCTGCTACTACATTTTGCGGTCCTGAGCCTATCGGCATGTTGGATCACTTTGTTTTGTGCTGGTCTATCTTTGCGCCATCTAGATCTTAAGTTCAGTTTGCCTGTTTCCCTGACTAATGGTTAGTTTGAGCCCCCAATCAGAAATGCCCTTTTTTTTTTATTCTCAACACTGAGATCACATATATCTAAACAGAAAACCATTTAAAATGTCCAAAATATCCTTTTAAAAGTTAACAATGACAGCGTTCTCTTTAATTCAACTTTCTGGAAAAAAAACTTTGTTCCTTTCACGTCGGGCTGTCGAGCATCCATTGAATAATGTATGCAAATGTAGATTTGGTTTGCTTTTTCCTTTCAAGTCGTGCCAATGGAAGTGCCACATTGGTGACAGAACAAAAGAAAAATATGGGGTGTATCAAAGAAAGCAAAAAAAAAAAAGTGCATGTAGTCAGGGTGTCAATTTGCAAGTGACGGTCTATGCACGGTAATCACAACTCATTTGTAGACATGGCTGTAAGAAAAGTTTCTATCAAGGAGTTTGATGGTGCCACTGAAGAGGGGAAAAAATAAAAAAAATAAAGTCTTATCTTCATGAACATGCCAACCCAGCTTGACTGTGATTAGCAGAAAGACAGACAATGGTGGACAGTGACAGAAATAAGGCCTGAAAGGAGCCTCTAGGTTTGCTGCTGATATCCATGCAACACCGAGAGCTATGGGTACTGAGACTGATCTCTTTTTAATTTAAAAAAAAAAAAGACTTGCATCCATAGATCGATAAACAAACATTTGCGTGTGTTGAAATGGATTAAAAGGATTGTCAGACAGAAGGGGAAGCAATGCAATTGGACCGAGTATGAGGTTTCTCAAGACTGCAGGATTTGGGTCATTTAAAAGAATATGGCTGAATCAGCAACACCGCCGCCACTGCTGAAGTTAATCTATCGAATAGTCCTGCAGGCGGAGACTGAGTGAGAAGGAGAGGAAAAGAGGAAGTGAACGAAGGGGCGAAGATGTCAAATGGGAAGAAAGGGAGAAGCGAGAGATGAAACAAAAAGAGGAGGAAGAGGGAGCGGAGGGGGGGATAAAGCAATAGATACAGTCCTGACAGGAACGGCCAGGAGGGAAAGAAGAGAGATGGGGAGAGACAGAGGAAGCGAAAAGCAGTGGGTGAGAGATTTATCAGAGGAGACGGCAGGAGTGAGAGAGGAGATGGAAAGAGGAGAGGGGCGAAGCTAAAGGAGATAGAGAAAAGGGTAGAAGGGAGAGAGAGTAGGGGAGGGAAAGAGATATGGGCAGCAAACAAGAGAGAGATAGAGAAAACTCAACCAGTCTGCTGGCAGCCTGCCGCTTCTCACTCGTGGATTGTTCTCTCCATCAGATTAACAAGAAAAGAGGTTGAGAAGTCTGCACCCCCTCCACTTCTTCCTCCCCACCGCCAACACTCCTCTTCTACAAGACCTGGAGGGGGGCGAAAGGGGAGAAACATGCTGCTTATTTCTTTATCTTTTGACATTAACACAGATTTATCCTTCTGTGTTGCTCACTCACATTCGCGTCTGGTTTTTTTCCTTTCTGGTTGAACACATGGGTGGACATAAATTGTTGCCATTTAAAGATATCTTGGAGGAGTGGAGAAGAAAAAAAGAAAGAAAGAAGGAAAAACTCCTCACAGATTCTCCTTCTTTGTTCTTTGCATATTCATGAACAGAGACAACATGTCTCAGTGTTTCATGTCAGACTGCTCCATGTAAGCAGAGATGTAAAGCTAAGTTAAGTAAATTTAAAAATACTTTAAGAGATATGAAATTTCATGCATTGCTGTAAAGTCAGGTAAGGGCAGTTCCAGCAGTGGCAGGTGTTGCTTTTAAGACGCTATTTTCGGTACAGAGTTGCTTTAAATATGAACACATGCAGAATGAGAAGAGCTAATGTGCAGCATTCTATTTGCTTTGTGACTTTATAAAACATCAGCTTTCACTAAAGTTGTCCATTTATGAATATTAAGGTCTCCTATTCAGCTACAGTGACGGCAGAGAAAGAAAGGTAGACTGAAACAAAGCTTTGTGTCTGTATTTTTCTCACTCTACACTGGACTTAATTACTCACCTGAAACATTTTCAAACCAAGTGTAATCATCACTGTAATGGAGAAAAAAAGGCTGAAGTGCAAATCCAGCTCCTTGCAGCATGCAGCCGGCCCAAATGCCACGAGAGTATTTATAGCAGCAGACATGGAACCAAACATTGGTACTATTTCAGAAGGACTCTGTCCAATCGGAGCTATTTTCCCACAAGGTGCATCTGTATGGTGCTTTCAGGTACAGTTATTTCACTGGAAAAGGAACATATTCAAAACAACTCCAAACATTTTCAAACCTAAAATGCTGACATACTATTTTTTCAAAAGATGTTTGCAAAACAACATTGACATTTTTTTTGTGTTGTTGCATAAGAATTTCACAGATTGGCAAAGTCAAAGGAAATCTCTACTTTGTTTTATCTAATTATTGAGAGAAAATGCTAACATTCTTTGTTCACCCCTGACTAAAGTAAAAAAGAAGAAAAAAATGCTTGTGGCTCTTGTATGACAGGGGTTCTGTGTACAATTACAGACTAGTGTCATACTCTGTCAGGGTTGGCCAGGAAAATGCAACTTGGGAAGCTAAGAAATACCTAGACATATTGCTACTTCACACTCAAATGGCAGCAAAGCAGCCAATCAAGGAGAGCCATTTCTTTTGCTTGCTTTTAATTTGCTATACCCCCAAGAGTGACTGTGCATGTTAGCATCTGCAGTATTGCCAAGATGGCTTCCACTGTGTATATTCATGCATGTGTAGATATATCTAGTGATTTAACTATTGAAATAGGCAAATGTAAGGGTTTTCAGAGGGTGTCTCAGTTATATTCAGGTGGTTATAGTTGCTGCCTCCAACGAATACTGGGGAACACTACATCCAGAAGGTGATGTGTCTTCTTTGGGTATCATGGAACATGTTAAGCAGATTCTATCAGAGTAATGATAAGATCACTATATTGGGACATTGAAATAGAAAATAGCATTTAAATAAATTTGCATGACCTTTTTAGAGACTGAGGCTGCTTTAACGCGACTGAAATTCCATTTTATCTTGATCCTATTTAACTAGTTTTCAGCTGGGAAGATAAAAAATAAAAAAGGATTCACCAAAATGAAGGTGCTAGAAAGGGTGAGTAAGATAATTAATGCTCATAACATCTTAAGAAAACCCCAATTAAACGAATAATCTGAGCTATAACTTAAAATGTTGAATGTGTATCTGAGTCCTGTTTTTCTTATGATCCAGCTTGACATTTGCATACATTTCTAGCCAACTCCTAATAAGCACAATGACAACAGTAGCCTTTTTTTGCATTTTGGACTCACTTTTTATGCAACATCTAATGGGACCTGGCCGTTCTTCATGTAATAAATATATCTTTTGTTCCCAGCAGACATTGTGCCACATTGTGCATCATTAATAGTTGTTCCTTCTATGCAGCTGAGCCTTCTATTTTTCTAACTTTGTTTTACGCCAAAATATTCTCAGATTGTGCATCTAAGCGTTGGATAATTGTCCAATTTATTTGGGAACTTTTGTTCGCAGCAGGAACCAGCAGTCTGCAGGAAATTATTTCGAAAGCAAAGCAAGAAATCTTACTTCATTGCAAAAACAATAACTGAATCAATAATTATTAGCTGTTACCTCCATAAAACTATTTTTAGGAACATTATGGAAAAATTGGACTTAAGAAATCCTTCTTCTAAAACAACTGTTAACTGTTTTCATGAGTTTGGAAAACTTAACTGAAGATCGAATGTCATTAAAATGTCTGTGTCTAGAGCTGGCGATCACGGTCTACATGGGGATATCTTTCATTTTGAGGAAAAAAAACCCCAAATATCTATAGCAGACAGGTCTCACTGCAGAAACTACATCAGTGTTCAGTGTTCTAAAAAGCAAAATTAAATTTGAAATCGCAGACATGTAAACAGTATGACATGAAGCACCATTCAACACAAAAAAGACAAAAAAAAAAAAATCTTAGTCCGTCATCTGCCATCCAGAACAAGCCTCATGAACTTGCATTATTTATTTATTTAATTATTTATTTATTTTGCTGGAGCTGTTAGTTCTCTCCTACCACCACTAGATGGCAGACATGGTGTGCTCCAGCATCGCCACTGAACGCTCCCGTCTCTTTGCTGAGCCTAATGGCATGTGGCTGCTGGTGCCTGTGAGTAATGCCGCAGGAAAACGCGCTCCATAACCTATTGTTCTTATTGCAACATAGGAGGAAAAGACAAGAGGGACACCAACAAAACAAACAGGGGAGAAAGAGAGGATTTGAAGAGGATGCACGGGCAGAAAAGAAAGACAAACCAGTGACACCAGATAAGTTTTGCACAGGGAGGCTTGTGTGGTCTTCTGACAAGAGGGCGGGGAAGGTCAGTGAGATACAGTGGTTAGAAAACGATCCGTTGACGTGCTTAGGTGTGTTTAACACTTGCCTAAACATAGAAAGCTGCTGTGTGTTGAAACAAAAACAATGCACAGCAACACAGAGATGCATTCATCTTCAAATGGTGTATATACATGAACCGTGCTTTTTCTTTCGAAGGTCAGAGTCAGCAACCTTTTTTGCAAGAAATTTTTGATTTGAACAGTGGCAGCCTGAGATGTAAGTTAGCACACCACGAGTCACAAGGTTAGGTTGGTGAGTGTGTGAAGTTAGCGGTGTTATGAACACCTTTGTAACCTATAGTTTCTGCATAATTTAGTACAGAAAATGCTCAAAATGAGTCAGACTTTCCTGTAATCCTCTAAACTTGTGGTCCTATAGCCTACCTTAAGTTTTTTTTATAAAAAAAGTTCTGTCGATTTTGGTTGCTTTACAATCAAATCCGATTCTGTACCTGAATAATATGTTTCTTGCAATATTGTTGAGTTGGCTCATAACAGACAACTTAACAAATTAGCAATTATAATTTTTACCTTTAGGCACTGAAATTGGTGCTCAGATCTGGGAACGACCCAATGTGTTCAGTTAAATGCCAGAAAAAAAAGTGGCGTTTATATGGCACCAACTTTTAGGAATAGAAGCAGAAACAAACTATTCATGTCCATTCTAAGCATTGCAACACTTGACAGCTTGCTTCCAGGGATCCAAACTTTCTTGTAATCTTTTAGAGTGCACTTTACAAATGGCTCTTAAGGCTTTCTGGAAGATGTTCAAAGTTTCGTTTTGGTTTTGGATTTTGACTGCTCAACGGTCATTTTCAGTCATTTAACTTTTATCTATGAATTATTCAAGAATAAAACAACTACTAAGCTGAAGCGATTAGGCACTGTTGGGTTGACAAACAATAGTCAACTCAACAAACAATTTTTAAATGAGATATCCAGATATATTGTTGTGAGCAACCTGAATGTAAAACTGAATTTCTGACAAATCAAAAAGTCTCTTCATTCAATCAAAGCATGGAGGTAGTATTTGTGGATGGTTTGCAGCAGTAAGACTTGGTCATCTCACCTTCACAGAATCAGTTGGGTAGAAATAGCACCTGTAAAAAATGTATGGCCAAAGCACAATTGGACTCTACACCAATCACACTGATCCTCCATTAAATCAATCAAAGACTGGCTAATAAGTGATAAATGGAAGCTGTTAAAATCTAGCAAAAGCCAGGATTTTGATGACGCTCAGATACTGAAGGTTGACTTAAAATGCTATGCTATGAAAAAACCTTGATGTTTCACAGCTGAAGTTGTCAATCTTTATTGCTCGCTTGCAATCAAATAACCCTTTCACTCAGTTTTGAATAAAAAACAAGATTAGATATCAGTTTGTAAACATTTCAGAATTAATAGCTGAATATTCAATAGAGTGCTCTAATTTTCTTTAATTGATTATATGGTGGATCCTGTTTGGAAGCAACACTACCCTTGGGCAACTCTTGTGCCTTAAGTTCTTGAAACTTTTTTGCTGATTCAGCGACTCTATGGTAATGGCAAAGTAGATTCTACAAATGTGTAATATTGGATAGCTACGAACTCTTTTTGTCTTAATCCCTCTTGGTATTCTCTAATGCTTTACAAAGACTCAGCCCATCTTCTTCACTTTGGAGACACACTACGGCATGTTGTTAGGGTCAGTTACAGGTGGACAGAAAGTGAGTAAAAAGCAGAAAAAGCCTCAAGTAAAACATTGAAAAACCTCCAGAAGGCCTGAAAACTATTGATCAAGCCAACTTGAAAAGTCTACAAGAATTATTGTTGCTGTGCAAAATATGTCCTCCTACCAGTCAGCCTTTCTACTCATTAGTAAGTGACTCCTACCAAAAGAGCAGCTCTGAACTGTTCACTTGTTTTAGTAAATGTTTGCTACTTGAACATTTTAGGGATAGATTAGAGGTTACACCTCTCTTGTTTACCAAAATAAGAAAAGTCTCCTATGCAGCTAATGGGCCGTAATTACCCTGAGTTAATGACAGAGAGCCACAAATATATTTCACACATCCTAACAAATATACTCACAAAAGCACAAACGAACACAAGAGGGCTGGCTGCAAAAGTAAATAAAGCAGAATTTGCTGTATTTAGATTCCTACTAACAAATTCTTCCCATCATGCTGCAGTGGAGCAAGGCCTACAGGAAGCAAGTGGATCAAGTGCATGGTGCGTCGAAAAATTTCCGGCTGGAGTTGCAGTCGCCCAGCCAGGTGCAGGAGGGAGCGGCGTGCACTTTTTGAGTCTGTGCAGCCCACCGGCGATGACACCGCGAAGAACACGCAGCAGAAGAAATGTTTGACTGACCTGCGCGGTTGTATTCCACTTTCATATTCATGTTCTCACGCTCAGAGCGAAGCTTTCATCGCCTAATCGAAGTTCTTCATCATCTTTAACTTTATACCGTTTCCAGGTCTCTCATTGGAGGATCTTATCTCAAATCAAATATTTACAAAAAGCCCACTACTGTTTTGATCTCATGCGCATTTAAAACACAGATATAAGCAGCCATCACCTTGACACCCACCCACATGCTGTACAAACTAAGCTATCTTCATGCAGAAGAGAAGCAAGAGACTAGTTTTCTTTTTTTTTTTCAAAATCCAACTCACCCTGCCCCACCTACCCGAACCCCCCGCCCCCCTCCTCCCACACCCACCCATTGTCTTACTTACACATCCTCTTCTCCTCTTCTTGCCTTACTCCCGTTCTTTATTCCCTAATGTCGACTGAGATAAAAAGCAAAACACCTTTGTTTGCTCAAAAAGAAAAGAGGAGGGAAAAAGAACGGTGGTGGTGGGTGTGCGGGCGGTGCGGATGGTGGTATGACTCATGTGCGAGGCTTGATTTCCAGATCGTTACATCTTCCCGAGAAGCCCCTGAATGTAGCAGAGGAAGAGGCAGGGAGCCGACTCTCTGGAATTTACTTTCCCTCATATCCCCGCTGCTGGCTGAATGCTGCTTCCCCACTGAAGTGCTTGTGACCTTTGGAAGAGAGGGGCAGGGGTTTGACAGTTTTTTTTTTTTGTTTTTCTTTTTTTTTGTCAAATTGGGCACACAACAAGCAGAAGCACAGTGAGGACCCATTTACTGGCTGAAGCCCCTCAATAAGGGACAGAGCTGTGGTGTTCAAGCAGATTATTTTCGCTACAATTTCTCAACTTTAAATCTGAAATGTTTTTGATACATCTTGTAATCATTTCGTAGGGCAGGGCATTTAATTTGTTTAATTCAAACAGTTAAATGTGCTAATAATAAGCTCGCAATTGCAACATCAAAGATTTAGAAGCGTTATTAAAGTTTTGAAAATTACAGAAACTTTAGCTTCTTAATTATATTGATTAATCTTTTTTTTACCCCAGACAAATTATACATTTACAGTAATTTATTCTGCCTTTTTTAACTTTTATAAATCAATTGCTGATGTTAATTCGGCTTTGTAGATGTCTACACAAATATGCTGTACTTGTAATTATGTCAGTTCTCTGTTTTAAGTCCAGATCTGCCTTTTTAGACACACAAACTCAGCTTTGAACACATTTGATGCTACACCCTTACCTTCATAAATTCACTTTCTTGAGAGATTTGTATAGTCTTGTTTCTTTTTTTCCCCCCACACGTCTTGCTTTATCATGACTGTTCTTCCATTCAGTTTCCTATCTTTCAAATGAACGATAGGAATGATATTAATAGTTAATAGGATTGTATGTAGATTATTATCGTGAGACCCACAGAATTCATAGTCACATACCACCAGGCTTCAGAACCTGCCACAAGTTTATCTTTGCTACACTTAAAGTCTTGAATGACCTCATAAGTGCCATTGATAAAGAAGAACACTGTGTGGCTGTGTTTATCAACGTGGCTAAGGTATTTGATTCACAGCCTTCTACTTGGCAGAAGAGAAAGGTCTCTCAGAAAAATGTCTGACTTGGTTTAAAACCTACACTTCAGGTCGCTTTGAGTTGGTTCAAGCTGAAAGTCCCCAGTCCGACCCCATTCCTCTGTGTGTTCCTCAGGGGTCTATTTTAGAACCCTCTTCAAAATCCATATCAATGACATAGTTCAATGGACTGGCGATATCATCCTGTATACCTCCAGTTCATCCTTGAGCACAGCTGCGTGTCCACCATGGCCTTCAAGAGGCTTTTTCCTATCTTCAAATTCTTTTAAACACAACAAAAACAAAGAACATAATCTTACACATGAATTGACACCTTAACATCTCATTCCTGGACTGTTTACCACTTTAGCTCATCGCCTCGTATAAATACCTGAATATACTCCAAGACAGTATCCTCTCTTTTGACTTTCAGCATTCAAGACTCAGTTTTTTGTATCGCAGCAAGTAATTTTTCTGTCAATCTGCAAAGCACAGTTTGGCCAAAATGACAATCTTCCCAATCCTTGACGATGGTGATATCATCAACAAATCTGCCTCTAAAACTGTACTCCCTAAGCTAGATCTCATTTATCACTTTGCAATCAATTGTTGTTTTTTTCTGTTTACTTCCGTAGCTGTCTGATGCTTTTTTACGTCCTGTTTTTTTTTGTTCATTTGTTCTCAACCATTTTACCAGGTTATTTCTGAAAGAAAAGTGTAAAAAAAAATAACAGATTAAAATTATTTAGACCTTTCACTTCTATAACCATATTCAGGGTTGTTTGATTTTGAATTTTTTGACATGTTATAGCCTGCTGGTGTTGGATATATATATTTTTGTTTGGATGTAATTCTTGGGAGGTTTCTTCATAACGGAGTCAAAATCTATCTGTTTAAATAAATAGCAAGAGCGGATTAGCTTATTTTCATACGATTTGACATAAATTTTACTTCACAGTGAAATTTAAAGACATCTGGCAAGAATGTGCTCAAGATATCACATTCATTCCACGTAGTCCAACCACTGGATATGATGTATTTTCTTCTCTCCTACTCTCTTGATATTTCCAAATTACTTTCTCCATTTATATGTGCATAATCCCTTTCTCTCATTTTATCTTTCATTCACAAGACCTGTCATCTCGAAATCCACTTAAAGCAGTATCTTGTCAGAGGCAATCAGACAAATTGACATGAAAAAAGTACTCATCCACATTGTATCCATCTGCTTTCTTATCGTTTGTACTTTTCACTTCCTCTTCCTCATGTTTTCCGTCTTATCACTATGGATTCATGGGGGTTTCAAGCCACCACATCCAGATGTGGATTCTTATCTTCACATCTGTTTTTTCTTTTTAGCACAAATAGGCTTTTTACTTTCACAACATTTCTCATCCATCTACATGTGGCTGACTACCTCATGTTGTATGTTCACGTTTGCCTCAGAGATGTGTTTACTGCGGTTGGCTCTCGGCGACAGGAATTTGATGACTTTTCAAACCAAAGTTCCTGATGTATTTGTTTCATTTAGATAACTGCACAGAGAACAGCCTAACATAATGAGAATGAAAGCAATAAAAAGTGCTTGGAGAAAGTGAAGAGTCCACAGGATGTGTCAGGCTACGTACATAAAGGCACTTGGAACATATGCTTGACGTAGAATTGACTTACGCCACTTAAAGTTTGACAAACAAGAGTAAAAGGAAGAGAGGATTTGGAAGAAACACTCAGACGTCAAGGCAACAGATCTGCTTTGATAAAGAGCATTCATATTCATCTTGGTAGACTTACTGCAGCGTTTGCTTCTGTGTAACCTGTTTCTTTGTTTAGGCTTCCAGCCGACATGTCCTGCATGAGAAAGCTAAGTTCCTTCACTTTCTGCATCTCCATCTCTACATTTAGGTCAGGCCAGGAAGATTTGAATCTAATACATCAAGGCAGAAAACAGAAAGCTAAGTTTAAAAAGTATTTGCTTCATTGCTAATTTCTTAATCTAAATGTTTCAGATCAAGGAGACCTCACCTCTCTATCTAAACCAACTGGTCCCATCATCAACCACATTTGTGAAAACTGGAAATGAGTACAGAATTATTTTAACCCCTTAGACACCGGTTTCCTCATGGATCTATTGACTTACAGTAAGCATTTTGAGGGTAACGGCTAAGGGGTTAATTCAACCACATTAGAGGATTTTTGAGATCCAGCTGTCATAGTGTGAGGCTCAGGAGGTGCGCAGGAAATGTCACGTTTGGACAATAGGGAAGTGGGAGTGGGGGCTGTCCATTCAATTTCTGAAAAACTTCGTAAAAGCGCACACGGGTTCAGTGTGACCCCACCAGACTGCGCGAAGAGTAAAAAATCTCAAGGGGTCTAAATGACCCCATGTCGTAAGACCACGGGAGGGTTTATAAACTTTTTACTGCCATGCCAAAGCATCTCAAATGGGTTTAATTGTGGATTTTAATGAGGTTAGTTCAAAATCTTCTTTATGTTTTAGGTTTATCCATTTAGTAGATATAACTAAAACAGATCGTTGTCCTAGTCCATAACCCAAGTGTGTTTCAGGTACGATAACATTGTGACCAGACTTTTAGGGTTTTTTGGGAGAGAACATAATTCATGGTTAAATTAATTCCAGTGAATCATCCAGGACAGTAATCAGGAGCACCAGATCATCACACTGCCACCACCATGTTTGACTTGGTCTGATTTGATTTTATGAAATGCTGTTGAGTTTTGCCACAGATTTAACAGCACCAGCACCTTTTAAAAATTCTACTTTTGTTTTGTCACTTCACAGAGTAGAGTTATGAAGTCTCTGGGAACAACAATAAGTTGTTTTAGGATGTCAAAAGGGCATCCTTTCTTCTTGGTCAGCAATAGGAATTTCCTATTGATGTAATTTTTGTCCAGTCTTTTTTACTGTTGCAGTATGAATACTAATCCTAACTGTGGCAAGTGACTCCTGCTGTGCATCAGATGTTGCTGTGGGTTCTTTTTTTCATATGTTTTCCCATAAACATATGAACTCACCATTTCAAAACATGTCACTATAATTGTGTGATTATTCTGATGATCTGAAGCAACTTAATGTTCCAAAAAAACAAAAACTGAAGAAATGTGACAGGAAGGAAATACGTTTTATATCACTGTGTAGACAAAAGTTCTGATGAGCAACAGCACATCTCATTTGCACTCTAGCATTACAATAATTTATGTATTTATACATCTATATATAGAACCTGTGGCAAATGTGCTACTTCTCAAGTAAAAACATTTACGGCTAACCTTTAAATTTGCCATTTTGAATCAATCAACGGTCTGGTAACAGCAGGGTGGATCGCCCAGGATAAGAGTCTTACAGAGGCAGGAGGTAAAGTGGAATATTTAAGTAGAACAAGATCCAATTTGGACTATTGGCTTCTTAGCAAACCAACATTTTCAACTCAGAAATTATACAACATTGACAACCAATGGTGAATTATTAATACTCTATGAGCTCGTGAATAACAGAGATCTTATCAAGGAAAGTGATGAGTCTGCTTGCAGACGGGAGATTGACCATCAGGTCCACTGATGCAGTGGAAACTGTCTAGAGCTTAACCTGCTCACAACTAAGGTGAACCTCCAGAAAACACCTCACACACTTCCTCCTCTCACCTTCCTCAGCGACACTGACTTCTGGGGATCACTTCCTGTCCCTAGAAGCCACATTTGTTTTAGGACCTCTTGGTCCTCACACATAGGCACAGTTCAAAAGAAGTACCAGCAGAGACTGTGCTTCCTGCAGCATCTCAAGAAGTACAAAATCAAACAAAGGAGCATCTGGCTATCTTATAAACTGACATTATTCAATCAGTCCCATGTTCGTCCATCACTGTGTGGTTTTGCTCATCCTCAAAACATGTCTGGAACAGGCTGGAACAAATAATTAGATCAGGAGAGAGAATCGTCAAAGCTGACTTTTCTTTCCATCCAGAACTTGTACAGGTCAAGAGTAAGGAAAAGGCCGCTAAAATCTGCTCAGAGTCCACATATATTGGACAAAAACTGCTTAGACTTTTACCTTCAGGTAAGCGCTATAGAGTGCTATTTGCAAAAACCAGCTGGCACAGAGACAATTTCTTGCCCCAGGCTGTCTCTCTGATGAACACAAACAGTCAGTATCCAGATTGAAACCTTACATCTTAGCAGTAATTTACCCTTGTCTTCCTCTTTTGTAAAAAACATTGTATATAAAACAGAAATTATTATTATTTCTCAACAATTAAAAGAAAAATGATTTCATTTAAAATATCTTCAAAGAGAGTGAAGTGACAGAGACTTTGTGTGAGCAATTATGGCGAATAAAACTGATTGTGAATTATTTACAGGTGAAAATAATGTGGGTAAGAGGCAAATGGATATGTAAAATTGGCAGTAGGCTTTAAATAAAGATTGCAGATCTTATTTGGGAAAATAAAAGCAATGTCTTTTTCTCTGTGGGATTAAAGCATGTCGTCATAAACTGAAATCGTAATTCAGTGTTAAAAACCGGGGAGTATTACATCATTCAGCAGCCGTGTGCTTTGCCATGATTCATGTTTACCTCTTGACTGACTGACTGACTGCTTGTTTCGTTCCTCCCACCAGACTTGTCGTACAGATCTCGGCGGTAACTTTCGGGAGAACAGTGTCATCCTAATTGACGTCAGCGACAGCCGAAAACTTTGAGAACGAGATCAAAGTCACAGCAAAATGAATCATTTAACATGAGGAATCAATCCCGACGAATAACAGGTGACAACCGATCTTTGAAAAAATAATCTGAAGTTGCAGGTTTTTGATGGTTAAAAATGTTGTGTGTAAAGAAGGTGCAATATGCCTGAGCGCACTGATGCACATAACTTTGAGATTAGCCTAAGCTTGCTCCAGAAACATAGCAGACACTTTGCATCAGCTAACAAGTCATGAACGTTGTCAGCACATACATAAATGTGCCAGTTCTTGAGCTAATTTATACTATTAGTTCTCAGGAGATTTATTTCCCCTCTTATTTCATCTTCTGAACTCTTAAAGATCTCTACCAGTCCTATCGACTCACTACAAAGCAGTCGGACGCACAGTGCCTTGCAAAAGAGTTAATGTCCCCTGAACTTTTACTCATTTTGTAAGATTTCATGTGACAGAGCAATTTTACAGCACAGGCCCAAAAGTGTGTGGTTTGAAAACAGTTTTACAAATAACAGTCTAAAAAGTGTGGTGTGTATTTCTATTCAGTCCCCTTTACTCTTGTACTCCTAATAAAAATCCAATGCTACAAATTGCCTTCTCGCTTATTACAGGCAACTTGTATGTAATTACATATTCCTTAAATAAGTAATAGACAAATACAGCTGTTCTGTAAAGGCCTCATTTCCTTTATAGAGGAAGCCACAAGAGCAAATTTGTAAAAAATTTACTTTGGTCAGAGGAGAACAGAACTGAAGTTCATATCCTGCACGTAAAATGCCTTGAACATCATTGTCACGTTAACTTCTGGTGGTGGTAGCATCATGATGTGGGATGTTTTTCTTAAGCAGAGATATGGAAGCTGGTCAAAATTGATGGGAAGGTATGAGGACCTACATATAGGGCAATACTGGAAGAAGAAGGATTATAGGCTGCAAAAACACTTTAGTATGGGACTGAAGTTAAGAGTTACAAAAATTTTATTCTAGATCAGAGCATATTCATGCATTAGAATGGCTCAGTCAAAGTCTAGACCTCAATACACTTCAGAATCTGTAACATGAACAGCGTTTACAGACACTCTCCATTGGATCTGGCAAAACTTGAACTGTTTTTAAAGAAACCTTGAAAATTATGTGCAGTTTTTCTTCAATTTCTCATTTTATGAGCTACTCTGCGTTTGTGCATCACACAGAATTGCAGTAGAATACATTGAAGTGGTTTTAGTGTGTGGCAAAATGTTCAGGGAGCGTAAATACTTTTGCAAAATAATGTATACACCATTTAAAATAGACTGGCGAAGAGAGAAGCATTCGCTTTCATAACCCGATTATGACATGTAAAATCTTCCATGAAGGTTACAATTACACCAGGACACACCCTTATCTTTATGGTACTCCAGAACCATAACGGGATGTTCGCATAAAACACATTTATAAATAGCAAAATTACTTCTCGTTTCTAAACGGGGGAAAGACGATTACCCCCACTGTGTTACAAGCAAGTGTAGAGAAATCTCAGACACATCCTGTATACTTATCAGCTTCAAAATGACATGATGCTACCACTGCTGGGACCTGAATATTAATTTCCAGGCTTGACGAATATAAAAATAAATCCTTTTGCTAATCGTGCCTGAAGATGCGTGCCGCTGGTAAAAAATAAATAAATAAAAAAATAGAGAAGGCTTTTGTGTAAATTACTAGAAGATTAGTTCCTTTGCCGGTTTATCTCCAGGTCCATACCAGAGAGGTGCATTGCTCAATCACCAAAAACGTTCCTCCCTAACTTTCTGGAAGGAATAGAAGGATTTGCTGCTGCTTCCGAAATCCTGCAATTGTCTCTGGCGCAACAAGATAGTGGCAGCGCTTTGAAGTTGTAAATCTGTGACAGGGACGAGCATTACCTGCTTCCGATAGGAAGTTTCCGGACAGCTGGACGTTCTGTCGCATGTGATGGGCCGACGCGGTGTTCTCATGAGATTACCGTGGATTAGCCAAGGTGGGTACCAGTCAGAACGCACCCCGCTCTATTTTGCTTATTTATGTTTAATCCTTTTGGCAGGAAGTAAACATTTATAGCTAAAAGTGTGTTAATCTTCCCCCACTGTCAGGGCCCTACATCCCATAAACACTTATCACTGGCCTATTTAGCATACGCTTCGCCTTGAACATGACTGGAGAAAAAACGGGAGAGGCGTTTGTCGTTTCACACACTCAGCAAAAAAAAAAAACACCTTGGTAAATTCTTAAAACCTCCCTTGGATGTGATCAAATTGCCAAAAGGCCAGTGAAAAGAGCGCTTAATGGGGAAACGGCCAAGTACCCGAGATGAGACAGGTATATTACCCCAATAAAAAAAATAAAATTGAATCATGACACCTTCATAACTGAGCGGGATCAGGACTGTTCTGGGTAGAAAAAAAGAAGGAAAAAAAGGATATGAAATTTTATAGATTTGCTTCTCTTTCATCATTAATGTTTATGAAAAGCTTTCACTCCTGCCACACTTTAGGCATGCACATTACTAGAATCTCTTTCCCTTCGAAACCTTAAGTCTGGCTCTCCGCGTGTGTTTAGACCGATCAATTAAAATCTTAAGGAGGTGAGAGAAACATGAGCAAGAGGAGGAAAACCACTTGGTTATTTTAGGAGTTTTCTCAGTTTCACCTTCTACAGTTCTTTGCTAAAGACTTGACATTCTTCAGCCTTTTCACATGCTTGTCACACCACAGCCACATGCTTAAACTTGTTTTATTGAGATTTCAGGTGACAGCCCACCACAAAGAGCATCATATTTTTTTGCACTTTGAATCCTAAGGATATTTTGATTGCGTTTTCGCTTTTTTGTTCTAATTATTATTTTTGGTAAGCGTAGAAGTTGCCGGTGCCAGTGTCCTCCTCAAGTTTGGGCCTATACTGTTAGCGATGGTAATGCAAAACAACTTTATGAAAGCTTCCCAGTGAGTTTGAATAATAAGATGAGATAGACTGTCAGGTAGTTCTAAAGGAAAGACGAACCAAGGACCAACATGTCAGCAAGTTTGCTCCAGGATCAAACTACTCTTGGGTGCAGGTTTCAAATAAAGGCTTCAGTCAGGAAGAGCGTTAATCAAAGAAGCAACCAAGAGGCATATGGAAACTTTGGAAGAACTGGAGAAATCCACCTTTTAGAGTCAAACGACAGAAGAACTTATGAGTCTGCACACTGCAAAAACACAAAATCTTACCATGTATTTTTGGTGTACTTTCTAATGCAAATATCTTAGTAAACTTGAAATAAGACTAAACTCTTCAAGTCAGAGAATTACCCTAAATGTGCAGCGAGAGCTACAATCGAATGGCTTAGATCAAAACATGGTCATGCATTAAAATGCTCAGTGAAAGTCCAGACCTAAAAATTCCAATTCACAATCTGCAGCGAGACTTTTAAAATTTATGCCCTTTTTGCTCTCTGTCCAAACTGACTGAGCTTTAAATATTTTGCAGAGAGCAAATCTGTCTCTACAAAAAAATTAGGGTGGATGAACACATTTATCTGTAAAAAAAAAAAAAGTTCACCATTACAGTTTGTGTTGGTTTAACATGTAAATTAGACCATTAGGATTTGTGATTGTGACGCAACAAAACGTGAAATTGTTCAAAATTGATGTTTTTACAAACCCCCTGTATGGAACATGATCTCATAATTACTAAAGTATCTCCATACATTTTCAGAACAATGAGTGCTTTAAAGCATTACAGTGAATATATATTTCGATAGGAGAGTATGGTCAGTAATGAACAGATAACCTTAACTTTGCCACATCTCCATGTCAAAGGCTTTTCATGGCGAAATCTCCGAGTCTTGTCTTTAGAACTCGTCATCAAAGTCCTAAACATCTTTACTATCTTAAAGAGATTTAGGCACCACTATCCAAAGGTCCACACTCATAGATCCTTTAGATATGGATAAAGAGGCTTAGGTCTACACACACCTTTTCTTTCTACCTCTTCATCCCCTGATTTTTCTTCTTTCTCCTTTGCCACCTTCTCATCCCACGCGGCCGTGCACGCATACACACTCTCAAGCACCCCCGGAGCTTAATTTGCAATAGAAGACTACTTCATTTGAATGTCTTTGATGTAGCGTGGCTTTGCTCAAATGAAGTATCTGATCCCAATCCCCCGGACAGATCCACGTGTAACCAACCACCACCAGAACCAGCCCTCCTCCCCCGTCCTGCTGCCAGCTCCTCTTTCATTGTGTTCCTCGTCTATAAAACACCATCCATCATTATACTCATCATGCCGTCGATCCCCTCCCAATTTAATTCATTTACACTTTTAACAACCGTGCTTACGTGTGCCATCATCCGGGTAATTTATGGAGATGGAGTCTTGTGTTAAGTCCCTCGGTGGGCCACATGGCCTGTTGGTAAATCTGGCTTACGCGGAACTGCAAAAAGTAGAAAGACACACTCTTAAAAAGTCTTGGAGAATGCTTGCGGGTTTACAGAAAAGAAATCTCGATCATTTTTCACTGTGTAAGACTGTTGCTTTTGCCAATTTAAGATTGCGGCTGCAGCACTGAAGAGAATCTTGCAATGTTTCCATATTTTATTTGCTGACTCGCATGCATACGAGACTCAAAATATTTATAGTGGTATAAAAACAGAGGTTGTGCTTAAGAGAGATTGGTAAGACTCTAGAGGAGATGCAAACAATCCCGAGCAGAAGCACAAGGTGAGGCTGCAAAGGCAGGTTTGAGTTTCAAGGAGATTCTGAGCAGAGCTTTGGAGCGCCTGTTCCCAGGCAAAAAGCCATGGCAATTGGTAGGTCCTTCTGTGGGGACAGACTTAAGGGAGTTGAAGGCTACATGGATCCAACCAAGGACTATGGAAACAGTAATAAATATAGCCTGGGAGGCTGAGAGGACACAGGAAGTTAGCGACACAAATCTAAGTACACATAGAGACTCTAAAAGTCTTGATTCTACCACATAAGCTAAACATCAGCAAAAATTGGATGTCCAACAGCTTGTTAAATCCCCAGGTTATGAACTTTTGTAGTAAGAATAGAAATAGATAATTTGAGAAATGTAGGGAAACAAATGGCAAACCTTTGCCATTTAGGCATCAGATGTTGTAAACCATTAACTTTGTTTTTAGTTATTTTATTTGGCTCATTTGCATCTTTGAAGGCCAGTTGTCAACTTTATATGACATATAAATTTATATCATTTGAGTTAACTGAATAGCTACTGAGTATGCAATGATGAATTAAATTATAATGAAAAAATATTAAACATGTAAAAGTAATTTGGAAATGCACCAAAATAGAAAATGGAACTTCATCCTTTATTGATAGATCAGTATAAATAGGTTCTTGTGTTGCTTTATGTCAACTTGACATTCAGTGCAAGCAGAACGCTAAATTTAGTTTAAACTTTATCCTGCCCCATTGAGGACACAGTTTTTCAGTTTTTACCATTCTTTTATTTGTACTTATTCAAACTCTTGTTCTTAAATATTTGCCTCTGCAAATTAAAGGTAAATAATAGCTACACTTTACAGATGCTGAAAATTGTTCGATCAGCAGAATGAAAACTTAATTGCCTATGTCTGCCTATGAATAAGACACTGAAGCAAGCTGGCAGCCAGCAGCCGGAGACTTAGTAATCATGACATTGGAGCATGGAAAAGCCGCTCTGCCATCATTTGTCAGGCAGGAATAAATTTTAAACCGGCGGAGCTCAGATTATACTTGGTATACTTGACTATTTAGTCAAGCATGGACTGCACTCAGTCTTAACTCAGTACATTCACTGAGTTAAGACTGCATTGGTCTGTTTCAGGCTCTACAGATTTGTGGTTAACACTGTTGCATGTTTTACTAAGCAGGAGCAAACTGCAGAGTACATGGCATCTGACGAACGCATACACCCAACATTAACTGGAGATGGAGGAAATGGGTAGAGCACTTCACTCACGCAGCGTTCTTTCTTTTTTAAATATTGAGAAGAATATATGCATGTTTACAGTCCAGTATGTCTAAGACCAGGTAAAAATGCAGTTGATTTTGGAGAAAAAATGTAGTCTCAATAATTGGAGGTGGGTATTAACAAGTCACATTTAGTGAGAAACTTAAAAATATAAAACACTCTGGTAGCTTCACTTTACCGTGATTTTACTTCAGCTTGAGTAATACCATTTTGATGCAGCAGTACTCTTAAAGTTGAGCACAATTTTTCGGCTACCCTACTCACCTCTGGTCACTTCACTGTGTAAAAGAACAGATGCATTTCAATCAGTCACCAGACACACAACTACACAGTATGTGGTCAGTCCTTTTATGTAAAATGTACCTTGTTTTAGCATTAGCATTTAGCATTTTTTCTGTCTCTAAAGCCTACTGTGTCATTCAGCGGGCAAATAAATATGAAGTGTATAGTGTAACTTGTCACTGGGAGTAACTTACATAGTTCAAACACACTTACGTTAACCTGCTGTAGGTCATGATTTTTATTGAGAAAAAGTGAGTTTAAGAAATTCTTGTGCCCTAATTTGTTGTTTTGTAGAGAAATTGTCTGACATTTCATTATTTTCAAATACCAAACTGTCTGCATTATATTAGAGCTTTGTCATTCTGTTTAATAATTTCTAAAAATAAATTAGACATCATGATTAGTTACACATTACTTAACTTTTTTCCACTTACTTGGCTATTTTTTTATTTTTTTTAACAGTAACTTTTTACTTCGAATTGAGTATTTTTGGCTCATCTACCCATCTCTTTTCAAGATCAAGAGCAATCACAGGACCAATGAAAGGTAGGTCTGATGGCTCTGCACAAAATGGCAACAACAGTAAAAAACGTTGCATATTTTTAAATACAGTCTTTTGTTTGAAAGGTATTAAAAAGTTTATTCAGCCGCGAATACAAATCTCTTCTGAAAACTCTAAGCTGCATATAAGAAGTAGTAGATATTAAAAAGCCTGCTACGCTCGATACAAAAGACTCAGTGCGGCTTCAGTGAAGACAAAAAGCTAAAAAAGATTAAGGGTTAATCCATTAGGAACTGACCAATAAAAGTTTTCAGTCAGAAAAGCCCTTCCTGTACTTTGGAGCTGTTACCTGTAAAAGAAAAATTCAGCTAACCTTCATGCCAGAGATGAACACTCATAAGGTGCCCTTTGCAAAGTGTTCTCTGAAACCTTCTTTAAATGGGTTTTGTGATTGAAGTGCGCATAACATCATTTGAAGTTAACAGAGGGACGAAGCGGTCATGATCAAGTAAGCTTTGAAACATTATGCTGAGCTTAAGTGTCCCATCCAAAAATACTGTTTGTAGCTTTATTATTTTGCAGAGCCACTTGTAGATCAATTGTATAAACTTATCTCAATGGCTTCAGCTTTCCAGGTGGATTTTTTTACCCTTCTCTAAAGTCAGATGTATTTGTTAGATCATAGTGCTTGCTCTGTTTAAGCCAAACCGAGTGCAAACAGAAACTTCTTCCACCGCCGCAGCCATTTTATCTGCCTCAATTTGTTGTTTGCTTCTAAATAACTCCGTTTGCATACCTGATGGGAAGAAGTCACCCTCTGGCTCTCTATTCGTTAGAGGCAGGGATTTGCAGAGTTTAAATTTGATGTTGTCTGGCCTCAGCGTGCTTGTTTACCTCTGAGGACAAGCCGAGGCTGATAATGTGGCAGCAGAGTCTTGGCCGCTGGCCTTTTTTGATGAGAAGAAAGGTCTGTTTGACTAATTACCCTGGCGGTCGCACCACTTGTTTTGCCAGTGCCAGGATTTCACATCTTTTTTTTTTTTTTTTTCTCTCACACACTCTGGTTGTTTCCGTCCTTGTTCCGCGAGCGCACACGCACCGATCTGTGAACGTCTGATGTGGAAATTAGCATTCAAATTAGCACTCCAAACCAGTGGGTATTGATTAGCTTTCTTTTCTTCGAAACTTTTGTTTAAGAGCATTTTACCTCCCTCACTGGGCCGTTTCTCTCCTCTTCCCATAGCTAGCACCTAATTTCCTTCTTTAATTACACATTTTACACATTTTTTTTTGTCACAGAGCAAAAGGTTTACAGAGTGGGGATGGGCTAATGAACAGAGCACTGTTGAATGTTAAATCAATAATTTCAAAAGTGAGTAAAAGAACTCAGGAGTCGCCAGGTAGTTTATTGGCTGCTGCATCAATCTGCAGGCAAGAGATGGACAAGAGATGAGAAAAGATTATGGGAATTGTGAGATTGTTCATCAAGAGTTACTATTCACAGTGTGTTGCTGCACATTTTCTCAACAATTACTGGGTTAAGAGATAACTGGACATTACATCACAGATTACACAAAGTCCTTCATCTAGTCTGCTCTGCTGAACTAGAACAGGGGGTTTGTTTAAGATATTTCAGTCCATGGGATGTATTGTCCTCACATATTTATGCACCACGTGTTTGTGACTATTGCCGTCCTTGTCACAAAAACATACAGCATTAATTAATTTGATTTTGGAGTTCGATTTGGTGTATTTTAGCGAAAATATGCAACAAGCTGTGTTTCAATATTAACTCCATGAATAGAAAGCAAACTGTTGAAGCTGGAGCTTCTCGTTGTACGAGACAGTCGCATTTTGGGCCGGAAATTGAAGTGGCTGCTGCTATTGTTGATGCAGATAAACTCATTTTGTGGAAAACTTCTCCTTTTTATCTTCAGTTTGGGTTTCGCCATGTCCCTTTATTAAAAGCTTTGTTTGGGCCACCTGCTCTCAGGGTCTTGTTGTGAGGCGGACAGAGCACATGTGCTTCAGGAGATTAAGTGACAGGTTGACATGTAACAAATCCTTTGTGGTTTAGGATATCAGCCCAGACTGTGTTTCAATCTATCCTTTAAGAAACTGGACCATGCACTAGATCAACTAAGTGCACTCAATTATGAGACCTGGAACAAGACAAATATGAACCATCTTGGACGGCAGCCATCAGAAAATCCAAACCTCATTCTTTGAAGCGAACCGCTGAGCTGCAGCTGATCAGGTGAGCTGGCAAAGCCAGGGACATGGTCAGCAGAGAAATCAAACATTCTGAGGTTTTGTTTGTGAGCACATACGCAGTGGAAATCAGACAAACTGTGATGTCTGTGTTTTCAGAAGCAAGTCTGAAAGATTTCTGCAGTGTGATGGGGACAGACTTTAGTCTCTAAGAAGTTCTGGCAAGCTGTTTGAAATCTCAGAAAGAGAAAAAAAGGGTTCAAAGAAAGCATACTTCACACCAATATATCAAAAAAGGCATTAGCTGGAAGTGCTGAACCCACTTCATAATATATTTACCTATTAATCTGCTGACTAATAGCTCTTGGCTTCTAGCAGACGATGGTCATCTGCTGATGAGCTTTCTCTAATCCTGTCTCACGTTCTCAGTCTTTGTATCTTGCTTTCTCAGTGTTCCAAAAACATGAGTGCGGTGATCATTCTCTAAAAGAGATGGGGCAGCTTTATTGATCTGACATAGCAAGTGGACTTTAGACTGATCTGGAGTTTGGTAAATGATGAAATAAATTGTAAAACAGCTGACTAACAGAGTGGAGTAGCAGCTCTCTGGGAGGATTGCCAAATGTGAGAGTGCTCCATCTACCTTAAGTCTAGTCTGATAATCATGTTTGAAGAAAACCTCTTGAACGGTGTGGAAATAAAGTTTAATACTCGGTTCAATGCTTCTGCCAACTAATAGTCAAATAAGGACTTCGAACTGGTTAAAATTTCAAACTGCAATTGATTGCATAACTAAGAGGTCAGATGCGATATTAGAGACTAAACTGAATGTTACCTTCCAATCAAAACGCAAAGCTCAAATTTGTCCCCTGCAATATAGTGTCAGGCTAGATTCTGTCAAGACCTGATCACAAATGCACAAATGCTCTCTTATAGGAAAAATACACCAGAACGCTACATGCCTATTGCCAAAAGACAAGGCCTGAACTGACACGACGGCCTTCTAAATGCGAGCGCTCAATACGTCCACGACTGAATTTAAGCAAATTTGCCCTTTTGCTGTCAAACTGCCGATGATGGCTTCAGGTGTATTGTGAAAATCATCTGGTTTGTGTGCAGGCAATTTGCTCGGGAGTACACGAGTGGGAGTGAATTAAAGAAATGCCCAATCAATATTATGAGGCCGAGGGAAGAGAGCGAGCGGGAGAGAAAATGAATTGGCCCATGGACAAAATAACCAGATGCCCGAGAAAGTAGATGTTGGAAGACACATTTACATAACCCGGGTGGAAAATAGATACAGCGGTGGGGTAGAGGGAGAGAGTGAAGGGGGAGCGAAGAGAGAAGATTAAGTAATTATCCTTTCAAGCCTAATTTGAGGTGCTGTTTGAAATTAACCTATGCAAATGAAGTGGCTAAATCATGCCGAGGACAGCAGTGACTAAGACTGTACAGAAGGCGAGCGCTCGCTTTATCATAACGCTGTCCAACGTGAGCGCTCACGTACGGGGAAGTTTCAGTGCACTTCATTCGGTGCCTATTTTCCATACCACTTGAGAGGGTTAGAGTGCATGTTAGTGCATTGTTCTGTCTAAACATTCAAAGTACAGCGCAGTTTTATAAAGGGAATCAGTATTCAGGTAATAGCTAAGGGAACGGCTGTTCAGAGTGCTCTTGTTCTTTTTCATGTGACGCTGCTCACTTTAGAGAAATGAAAATACTAAACTTTTAATCTTTATATTAGACAAACATCTTTATCCAGAGGATGTGCAACACAACTACTACTATAGGGGACATAAGAGGAGTTTAAACAAGAGTCTCCATGTTTTGGTGCTACATGATCCTGGATGTGCATAAAGAAGCTACATTGATATGAATTGAAGTGTTTATGTATAGCTTTAGAATCCTTTTCTTGAATGTGGTTGAGTGGCGACAACAGAACAGGATGACGCTCCTAATTCTTCTACTGTGGGTCTGTACAGCTACACAGTAAGAACTGAACTGGAGACACATATGAAATACATCCTTCATATGCAGATTCTCACCTCCTTGTCATCGTTTCTGTTATGCAATTTTCAAGGCTGTGTACCAGTCACAATACTTATTGCCGATTTCAGCAACACTGTTGCTATAATACTACTGTCAGCAATGCTGCTTTTATGCAGACTTTATGGCTGATCGCCTTCAAATTGTGAAGTTGATCTATTAATATCATAGTTGTTCTAACACCCCTACCTCCGTGCCAGGCTATGGAGAAAAAGTGAAACTTACTGCAAATTAATTTTAGAAGCGCTTCAGAAATGGATTCCTTGTAAAGTAGATGCATTTATCTAGCCAGTTTTACTCGCTGTAAAAAACAACGTCACATTTGAGGGAGAAAAGAACAACAAACTGATCATCTACCTTGAAGAGTATATTACCCAACGATACACGAGAGCTAACCTTCCATGACATTCTGGTAACACCATGAACATTACCAAACAGCAGGATTTCAGATTATGTTCACCTATCCCTCCCGATCGACCGCTTGTTCTAAGCTGTTGATTGCTTGTCATGTTAAGCATCCCGTCATTTAGTGCGTTTTTTTTTTATGTATTTATTTATTTATTTTTGGTCTTTTGCATTTTCTCCCACAGCGATTCCTCCCATTAATCCAGTCTCTCCTTCTCTTAGATTTTGTTTGCAAAGGTTCCCCCCCCACCCTCCATTACTAACCAACAAATTGCTCTCCATCTTCCCTGCTGTCACGACAGATTCCTCTTTCTGCATGGGATGAATCCCGTAATGGCTGGTGCAAATCAATTGGCATTTAGATACTTACTTTTGTATCACACTATGTGTCCACACAGCATGGCACGCTGCATGACTGCCTCTTCAGAATAGGGCTGACTGGATATTATAAGGAGCTGGCTTGGAATTGTCTTGCGATCTAAATGCAAATCTAAGGAGGGCGTTAAGGAAGTCATTACCTACATGGCTGGCTTTGATGAACCGCTCACGGCGGTTTGAAGCAAATACCAAAGCGGAGCATCACATACATGTGATTAAGATGATTAATTACTCATTTGAATGTATTCCTCATTTTTAGCCGCCTTTTGTAACCTGAAGCAATCACAGGATGTGTGTTAAGATCTTGTGATGTTTCTGGATTCGGAGGGCTCAGGGGAATTCAAATGCAGCGGTTGGCACAGGCACTGGCGGAGCCAGCCTGTAATCAGCATAGATGTTTTGAAGTTAAACAGTGAACTGATGTACAGAGTTGGCTACAGGGGACAGAGTTGACATATTGTGTCATGTAAAAGTATCCAAACCCTTTGAAACCTCAAATATCAATGTAATAAAGTAGGCTATGTATATGAAGAAGGATATATGGTTTTCAGTTTTTCCACACAATCAAATCTAAAAAGTAGGGCATTCAGCTCTACTCATAATTCCCTTTAAAGCTGCAGTATGTAGCCTTTACAAAAATATGTTTTTTTTTCTGTGTTTGTTAAAACTGTCACCATGTCCTGACGGTATCATGCAGATAATCTGTAAAAAGTTTGAGCTAATCCACCTCCTCCATGTGCTAAGATTGCTGTTTGCAAAAATGCACTGCTCCAAAAGCAACCAGAGTTAGGAGGAAGGTCATAGCAAGGTCAATCATGTTCATGTACGCACTGTTCAATGTGCTACCGGTGGAGAAACAATTTACCATTGCAGGAAATTAATTAATCCGCCGTCATCAGTGGCCATGTTAACTAGCCTGAGCATTAATGACAGGCTCCGTTGTGGTCAACCAAATGTAATGTGGCAGAGAGAGAGTTGAAGGGTATGAGCAGAGTGATAGACAATGCTAAGACCTTCCTCCTGGCTCTGATTGGTTGTTTCTGTTGTGTATTTGTGCAGACCCACAAAAACCTTTGCAACCTTTGCAGCAAAGGTTGCAAAGGTTTTCCCCTATTACTAAAAAATCTCCAGAAAATCTCCAGGAAAATATCAGCTGGAGCTCGATTGTTTTCACAGGTTATCTGTCTCAAATTATACTGTCACGACATAGTGATAGCGATAGTTCTATTTGGTAAAAAAAAAAAAAATGAAAGCAATGTGTCCTTCCACTTCACAGTTGTGCACTACTTTATGTTAGTCTGACACCCAAGGAAGTAGCAAACTGGTTAATTCACAAACACCAAAATGGTAGCACTAAAACCTGCTACTTTTAAAAAGTCTGCTCATGCCTCTCTGTGAATCTCACTCCCCTTAGCAAAAAATATATCAAAAAATGTTTGTGCCGATCCTCTTTTATGTAAAAACCCACCAATTTGTGTCACTACTTTTGCTATGATTCCCAAGGACATTTCCAGAGACAGTCCTAAACATATGCTGATGTGACATCACTCGCTGACAAACCCACATTAAAGGTAAACTCTTAAAAAACACTTTTTGAGAAATAAAAGTCACCTTTAGAAGAGGGAAATACTGAGAGTGAAATGAAAGCAATTTTTCCTCCTTTTGAAATGGAAATGCACTGTGATTTGCTGAATGCCTTTGAAGAAATCGTGTTATTAAGAATCAGGTGTCGCCGTGCAGCCACCATTGATACGGGGTTCATAATCTTAAATGAAATAGTTTTCTTCCCCTTGCAATTTCTTCACCCTTTTCACTCCGTTCTAAGTAGAGAGCGGGCTTTTGTGTGAAAAGGTCATGTGGCTTTCATGGAGCTCACACTCACCTGCTGACAGTCGAATGTCACCTTTTTTGGCTTTAAACTAAGTAATGATTCTTTTTTTTACAAGCCTTCATGCACTGAAACATCTCTGTGGCTCCTCCTCTCCTTATTAATCTTTTCAGAATATTCATGCTAAATGGTACACTCGTTGAACCGTACAGATCGTTTTGACGATCGGGGAGTGTTTAATGGAGAAACCTATAAAAATCGCAATTTTTATGAATTAAATATTTAGTCGTTTCCTTTCGCTTTTTTTTTTTTGTGAAACCTTGAAGTAAAACCAAGAAACTTTTCAAAGTGTTTAATAAAGAGAATACACCTGCTAAACCCCCCAAATTAAAAGTTTTGTTACAGCATTTAAAGATGTCCAATGAGTTTGTTACAGTTCAGGTTACATAGGAAATCCTAAGAGTGTAAATCCTTAATTCCTCTGCACACATGCACAATTTTGACATGAGGGCCCGCAGTGTTTCAATTAAATCCATCATAAATGTATTTTTATTATTTTTAGAAATCTTGTGAAGAATAAAATTAGTATAGATTGATTGTCTTGAATGTTCCCTGTTGCTCCGGTTTGAATTAGACTCCCTCATCTTACTTGGTGATGAGGGAGTCTACATAAAGCCTACATTAAAGATGTAGGCTTTATATCTTTTACATATCTTCCTTATCAGTTAAAATTAAGTAAAATATACCTTATTTCTAAAGTATATGTCAAACAACCACGGTTAATCAAACTGCAAAAAAATAAAAAATAAAATAAAATAACAAATGTAAATAAAGACGGAAAAACATACAATATTTTAAAAATAATAATCACATTTAAAACCCCGGTTATATTTGGTTGAACTCAACAGGATAATGATTCAAAACATATGATCAAATCAACAAAGTTATGGATCAGGCATATTTGTTCCAAAATTTTCAGTGTGAGAAAATGTCCACAGGAGGCCTAAAACATTTTATACATTTTTATCAAGAGGACATAGAAACAAGGTTGGCGATCCGCAAAGAAGCAGATACAAAAATCCCAGCTCGTCTCACACAGGTTTGCATCGCAAGTTTTTCCAACTGTTCCTATTTACAATTTGGTGATACAGTGAAAACAAAATTGGTGCTTTGCTGGAAACTGTATTCTAGCTTTTTGTCTTGTATGTATCCTCTACAACTCAGTGAGAATTCTCCCACCTGAAGCAGCTTCTCCTCTACTTATCCCCTCTGGAAACAATCCTCCACAGTATTTTTTTCTTTTCCACGGAAAAGGCGTGTGTGCTGCAACCTGCTGAGACAAAGCAGTTGGTTCGGTACGCTCCGTACTTGTTCAGCACTGCTGCCATTTGGCACTGAAGGCAGCCGTCACAACCGACGAACAATTTGCTTCGGGGAGTCTTTCAAACTTTGTTGTCATGTACTCCGTATGCCTTTGTAAACTCAAAGACGCAAGACAACTGATCTGAAAAGACAAAAAACATAAAAATGACACTTTCTCTTAACGGCTAGGATTTTAACAAACTTCTCAGCGGTAGTTTAACAGCACTACACCAGCTTCGATTCTGATGAAAATTTATAAACTTTATGTAGTCGCACCCAGTGTGAGGGAATGAAGTAAAAGCATTTCACCTCGTATATATAAAAAAAAATAAAAAATCAAACACGTGGGCTCTCTACCTGCGACTGAGCATCAAGTTGAAAGCTATAAGGGAGCGTCTGCTTGCCTTTATCACTAATGGGCCCCCAAACTGCTGCGCTTAGACAGAATATGAATGCACCTCTGGTGAATTATTAATGTGGTGGTGCAGCTCACATTCTGCCTGGCACTTCCAGAGGTGATCCACCTCCCACGCGGATTGGGAGCTGTCACCCATAATTGGAGAAATCACAACTGCATGGAGTTAAGTGCAGCTCATTCGCCTCCGGTGAAGAATACCGACGCCGCATCACCAAGAGGTAAGAACATTCACCTTCATGTTTCTTTTTTTATTGCCGTTTTCTCTTCGTGTTCTAATGTTTTCCTTTCTCTTTTTCCTTCCTGTTTATCTGGGACTTTTATGGCCGACGTCGTGATGCAGGTACGGCTGAAGGAAACTGACCGGAAAATCATTTCTGAGGATTTCATCCTCAGTGAGCAATGATCTAAAACGTGAACGTGTTCGCTCAAGGTTTCAGACGTGCTACAGCGAGTTCTCATCGTGACCTCTGACCTGGATGACAACCTGTGTTTCCATTAAGCGTATTCCGCAGGCTGCGGCGAGGTGAACCGCGTCTGATGGGAAACATGATAGCGTTCACGGGGGCAGACGTTCATGAAGGCTTTGCGGCACATTTTTCTGACAGAGTGACAACTCCATGCAGAGCTCGTGGATCTCCAGGTCCCACGGAGTGGCCCGGGGGTGTTGTCAAATCAACATCTCAAAGCACGGGGACCCCCCCCAACCCCTGTGTCCCAGAGACATAGGCAGAGTCATAGGCGAACCGAGGAGGTTTTGTAGTTCGATTGCCCCTGAAAGAAAGGGAACCGTTATTTCTCTTGACAGGGGCAAGACTCTTGTGTTTTTCATCGTGGACGAACCAACCACATATGCATGGTCAAATTGTGGCAGATTATTCTCAACGGTGCATTCTTTGGAGAACCATCTGGCTGTCAAAAAAAATATTGTTTGGGCGAGATAACTCGTGCGCTGACATGTGTTTAGGCCGTTGTAGGTTTTCTGTAGAGGCAGTGACAGGGTGGAAAGGTGAAACCTGTCAAAGTCTAGTCTGTAAGATCTAACTGCTGTAAATGGATCTGGATGCTTTTTTTTTTTTTTTTTTTTTTACAATACCTTACAGAAGCCCAGGCCTTTGTCAAGAGGAACCAATTTGATTTTAGCCCCCACAAGTGGAATCTAATTACTTTAATCAATTCATTTAATTATTCCACTGCTGCTTTGTGATCAAGTAGTGAAAAGTTCATTTATTTCGGTAATTTAATTTAATAAAAAAAAAAAAAATTAACTCATACAGTGCTGCGAATAATTATTTTCCACATTGGGGATTTATTGGGCTTTAGTTTTTATGTCACATATTTCAGATCATCAAATAAAGTTTGATATCAAAGATGGACTAAGTCAATAAAATGCAGTCTTTAAAGCAGCAGTATGTAACTTTTATTAAAAAGAATTTGTTATATACATATATTTTGAAACTGTCACTAAATTGTGACAGTGTGTTACAAGACAGATAATCTATGAAAATAATCGATCTCCTCTGTCTTCTACCTGGTTATTCCTATAAACAACCAATCAGAGCGAGGGGGCGGATCTTGGCGCTCTCGTGTGGCGCTGGTCACCCCCACTTGCTCTCTGCTATGCTGCAGCTAGCAAAGAATGACGTGAACACTAAGGATACAGAGCATGATAACAGATGGTGACGACAAATAAGCGGTTTTCCTGTAACGGTTAGTTGTTTCTTCGCCATTAACACATTTAGCATCATTGACTGACAGCGCTAAGACCCTCCTTCTGGCTCTGATTGGCTGCTTTGGGTCGGGTGTGGTACGTTTCATCAGAAGGCAATAGCAGCTTGAAGAGGAGGTGGAGGAAATCAACTCTTTGTTTCATAAAGTACTCACTCTGTCACGACCTGGTGACGGTTTTAACAAATATATGAAACACATATTCTTTATAAAAGTTAAGTACAGCTTGAAGTGTTAACACTATGTGATACTGAATTGTGCCTTCCTCACTCGCAGAATCAAGAAATCATGTAAAGAGAGAAACGACATAAAAGATGTGAGGAAGTAGCACATCTATCAGTCTATAACAGGTTTCAAAACCATTTCTAAAGCTGTGGGGATCCAGTGAACCACACTGGGAGTCATTATCCACAATTGGCGATGACATGGAATAGTGCTGAACCTTTCCAAGAATGGCCGGCCGATCATATATTCTCCGGAACCGAGTCAACCACTCATCCAGGAAGTTGCAACAGAGAAGAGAACAATGCAGGCTTCATTTATTGAATCTAGTTCAGAGTTTATGGGCAAAGATGATACTTACAAAGTGTAAAAATACTGCCAAAGTGCATTTTGCATTCTTTTTGAAAACAAACATATAACAGTCTGGAGGAAAAAATGCAGAGGCAAAGTTTCCAAGTTGCTTTTAGTCTTTCTTTCGATTTTAGGAAACAGTAAGGGTAAAATGTAAAAACCGATCTTTGTAATGTAACCGAATAAACTGAAAGAAAAAGGATGTGCTCCACAACTTTTTTCAGAAAATTGGGGGAACCATTTTCTTAAATGTTATCTAAAATGCTAAGTGCAATAGATTGGTATGTAAAGCATGCTTTCATTTTTTTATATTTTACTCTTGTTAATATGAATTAGCACAGGTTGAGTCCTGCCACAAAATATGCAAATTTGTATTGTTTCAAAACATTGTTTGCACACCTTAAAACTTAAAAAAATGGATGTACCTGGTGGAAGAATATTGCGCATGATGCGCATTCTCTAATTCACCACAATTTTACCATTGCAGGGTTATATGTATGAAACTGAGGTTTTAATGTCGCATCACAGAGTTCTAATCATGCGCCTAAACTTCCTGTTCAGAATTCAAGTTACGCTTTGCAACTTTAAAGAAGGGTAATTCGTTATGTGGGGTTGTTTTTTTTCCTTTTTTGGTGTTTCTGATCATTCTTCTTCTTTTGATGCTTTTGCTGTTTCTGACCATTTCTCCCTCTTCTCAATTCAGGAAATTGCACTCACCTGTTGTTCACTCCAGTCGTCATTGTCCCAGTATTTAAGTGATAGGTTTTCAGGAACTCTTCCCTGGGCTCACCCGTTGTTCCCATCAAGGTTCCTGTTGTTATTGTCATACAGCTATGCTTGTGTTCCTGTGTTAGGCTTACACATTATCTGTATGTTTTTGGACTTCTTTTGGAGAAACTATGCCTTTCATTATGATCCTACCTGCACTTCAGTCCATGATAAAAACTTCTGGGATTGTTCGAGGAAAATGCTACTCAGAAGATAGCTTTCAAGAAATTTAAGTTTGCTTTTTAGCAAACGTGTATTGGAATAACGTCAAAACAAACTTAATCCGCTTCAGCGAAAAGCTCTGAAAACCTTTGGAAATTGATAACGCACAATCAGACAGTTTTGTCAGGGGACTAAGATTTGGTTGAAAGCTGCAAGCTGTTTTAAAATGTCTGCCAATATGGTGGTACTCTGAAGCCTCCAGTGCTTTTTGTTACAAAATTTTTTGACAACCACTGAATTTCAATATTTAGAGTGTTTGAGAACGAGCATTACTGGAAATGTGAATTAGTTCTCTAAAACTTTAAAATGGCCATTGGAGTGATAGCTCTCCACAGCAATTTCTAGAAATTTGTTCTAATTTGACTACATCAACATGATTTTCCTTCGTCCAACCAGTGGGTTGCTGATTGTGCTACTGAGCTACATGTTGCCACATTTTTGTTCTTAATCTAATATCAAAACTTGCCTTTTGCTTTTCTCTTTATGCACTCCGGTTGTCATGAACAGCGTCTTGCTTTGGCAGAGACAGATTCTGCATCTTAGAGTGAGGTTGATGTTTCTTTCACATGCTGCAAACCTCATATTCAACCAGAATAATACTTTCAAGTGGGAAATCTAGTTTACAAAAGGATGGAATTCGGAAATAAAACAAATTAGGAACATTTGAGTTTCTTGCCCTCTAACTTCACCACAATAAAGTAAGAAATTGTCTTTCACATCCAGTGTGAAATCCTGTCTTAAAAAGCGTTAAAGCAAACTGTAGAGTACAATAGATTTTAGCGTCTGACCAGTCTCTGGCTTCCATGAATAACCTTTTAATGTTCCTTCTTTAGCATTACAGATTAGGAAAGTAATCTACCATCACCTTTTGATGGATGGAAAGAGAAAATAATCTGTCTCTTTCTTAACTGGACCTGTAACAAAACATCATCAATGACTGGGAAATAATGTTATAATGTTATTCCCTCATCAAAAACTTAACTGGAGTGTTGCTTTGATATAGCTGTCATCCAATCAGTCACAGTCAACCTGCAAAAAGGGAAATGCAAATATTTAAAAAAGCTAATTGCATATCAGGTCCTTGTTCTGTTTGTTCTACGCCTCCTCACACAGTAATATTGCTTTAAGGCTTCCTTGGTGCTACTGATCTCAAAAGAGGAAGATGTGTCAGAAGAAATGGATGCACTGACTCTTCCCACGCCATCAAGATGGACCACTTTGAAATGAGATGTAAATTTCAGGATTTTTTTTCTTTCTTTTTTTTTTTATTTTATTTGAGTCTTTGGTAAATTTGATCAAATGATGTTACAGACAATTTGTTCAATTATGACGTTTTTACTTGAGAGAAAAAGAGCGCAATAGATAGTCATGTGAAAACAATTAGGACAGGCCATGAAGTCTAAAATTCTTAATCATGACATTTTAAGATAGATTTCTAACCTCAGTATTTGTCTCTGGAAAAGTCGGTTTTAATTGCTGATGTTTTGACAAATGTGCAACTGCAGCGAGTCCACTTCCCAAACTCAAATTAAATTCACGATGAGCAAAAAAAAAGAAAGATTTTCTTCCCTGGAGAAAATCAGATCAGCCCATTGTGACGGTCCACCCCCCACCCCCTCCCACCCCCCGCACACACCTTTGGGTTTTGGAGCTCAGTATTAATTCCTTCAAACTGTGGTGACAACAAAAGCTTGCGACAATAGCCTGAATCTATATTTACACTGCTCTAGTTTGTTGTAAAGTGGGTGTGGATCAACAAGGTTTATATTCTTTTCTTCCTTAAGCCATATGACAGTCAGTTCTTTGTATTTTTACTCTACATTGTCAATGAGTCTTCAAACTTGTTTTTTCTTTTTGTTCCCTCGCTCCCCTCCTCCCAACAGAGCACGAGCAGGAACCTTTCGTTTTATATGAGGAGCAACAACAGATTTGTATTACAGTCACAGTAAACTGTAAAAACACATTCAAGACACAAAGCAGCCGCTGACAGGGAATATTTGAGGGAGTTTGCGGTGTAGGAGGACACTTTGAGGGCCTGTTGTACAGCAGAAGTTTGAAGGTGAGACTAAGTAAACTTAGAAAAGTGATTTCTTAGAAATGTGGGGGCCTTGCTGTTCCTCATCTCAAGGTGGGTATACCACAAAGGATGTCGGGGAGACAAAGTGTTTATGAGTTGTTTGAGGTTGCAGTTTAATCTTTTTTTTTTTTTTTTTGGATCCAGTGCAAATAAAGATGCTGGAATTGCCAAAACAACTGTTTGTCAGCATTTTTGGCTTGCTGGCAAACGTTAGATGAAGAAAGACTTGACAGAGTAAAAAAGAGAAGGATAAAAAAAGATAGTGAATGCATAAAAGACGGATAGTAAAGAGTGAAACATCAGCAGAGGGTTTTGATGCACTTATTGATCTTGGCAGACTGACACTCCCTCTCATCCCTGGCAGTCTCCTTCTCCCTCCCTGCAGAAATCTATTTTTTGCGGACATCAGCAGAAACAGGGAGGGAAAAATGGCTTTGGGTTG
Source organism: Girardinus metallicus (assembly GCA_903067095.1). Classification (NCBI taxonomy): domain Eukaryota; kingdom Metazoa; phylum Chordata; class Actinopteri; order Cyprinodontiformes; family Poeciliidae; genus Girardinus; species Girardinus metallicus. Next base: position 56,195 of record CAEGAE010067173.1, on the reverse strand, counting down.
TTAATGAACTCAACCCTGGGTCATGTGATATAACTTTGTTGGGAGGAATTGGAATATCATTAGATTTTATAAAGACCTTTAGTAGGTCCCAAAACTTTATTATTGGTTTCCTTTAATAGAATAAATGTTTGTACTTCCTGTTGTAGAAGAGTTTCTCCTAAAAGTTTGCAAAGAATAATCAATAAGGAACTGTGGACATCAATACATTTGAACAACAATGGAAAGTATAGCCATCCATTGTCTACTGGCTTCTCCCTGATGGGTTGTGCAAGCCATAAAAAAATGTGTTGAGTGATATTGCAGCTGTGTATTTATTTTAAATATTATGGCTCAGAGAACATTAGATAATAATACAAAAAACTATATAGAGCGCATCTTTAAGGATACATTTGAATACAAATTTAATACAAAGTTGGTAACACTTTTCCCTCTGCTGCAAAAAAGATCCTTGGTTCCAGTCCTGGTCTGGGGTCTTTCTACATGGAGTTTGGGTTTGTGAGTTCTCTGCTGCTTTCTCCCGCTGTCCAAAAACATGCCTGTTTGATTAATTGGTCTCTTTAAATTGTCTTCAGGTGTGAGCGTTGTGCTGTGTGTCTCTGGTGACCTGCACTCTCGCCCGGTGACCCCTGGAGATAGCCATCATCACCTCTGTTACCCTGCAGTGTGAAGTGGGTACACACAGTGTATGGATTGATAATTATATATATATATATATATATATACATATATATATATATATATATATATATATATATATGTATATATATACTGTATATACTAATTAAACCTATTATGTTTTTGTGAAGTACCTTTAATTAACTTTTGCCATCTTTAAATGTGATATAGCATATCACATTTAAAGATGTCATATGGTATATCACGATGTATTGATAATACCAGTTTCCATACATAGACCTAAGCGGAACAATATGTTAGAAATCATATACATTCAATTGTAAGTTTCTGTTGCATCTGTAAATTTTGAATCTTTTCATCTGTTCTTGACAGAGTAACACAAGTATGACAAGCAGATATCAGCTGGTTAATTAGTCTATCTGCCCAGGTGGGCAGCCTGAAATCTGCAACTAGTAGGTTACTTTAATCAGTGTTTAAAAGTGATTAATGGTGCTCTCCTGGTTTCCACACCACGACTGAAAGTGCTTCCAAATATCCAAATTTGTTAGGATTTTAAGCAAAAAATAAATTTACTAGTTGTCGTGTGGGGAAGAAGACTCGGGTCAACCTGGACACTTGCTGTGATATCCCATTATAACTCTAGAGATGGTGGACAATGTTTAGCAGTACTGAAACTTTTAGAAAACCCTGGTATACCTTGACACCAGTGACCAGGCCTGTGTCTCATTTGAAAGTCTGGGTTTGTGGCAATTTGTTATATTGGTGACCTGGCTCTATCCCCATCATAGCATGGCCAGGGCCAAAAGTGTAAACAGATGAATTAACAAAAATAAATACAATTTTTTTTTTTTTGTTTTGCCTACTTGCATGTCCTGCTGAAGGTCATGTGTGCGTCCCTCCCATGTGCAGTGTAAGCAGAAATATGGAAAATATGCCTATATATATACCATAAGTGTCTATTATTGCTTTGTGCCCGAATCACAGCAGATGATTTGGGACTGAATAAAAAGAATAAAATATTTTTTAAAATATAGTTTTAAATTTATAATAATTTTACTTTTTTTTGTTGTTGTTGTTGTTGTAAGGCTCGGACACAGCCTAACAAAAAGGCTGTCTCCATTCCATTAAAGCAAATGATCCTACATCGGTAATGAAGTTACAAATCTACTCGTACCATTATTCAATTCAATTTTAAATGTTTCCAGCTTGAAATTGAGTTCAGAAGGTCGGCTTTTTAGTCAGCAAGTGTAGACACAAACAGGAAAAGAGAAAAAAAAATCCCACCATATATGGTAAATTAGCTTTTAACTCCTACACAATTCCTTGTACTTACAATGGATCTCATGATGTTATAATCTGCTGAGCATTTATGCAAAATACACTTAAAGAATGCTTAAGGAATCCCTAATACTCTTAAGCAGTCTCGAGGCGCCAGAAGGCATTTAAAGTCATGACTCATGATCAGTGTTGTTTTGCGTTGCTGTAAACACATTCTCTTTCTCCTATTCTGTCTTTCTAAACTACTTGCAATAGCTAAATTGCTGAAATTACGCCGCACAGGATGGTCATTGCTTTAATGCAGACATCAACACGGTTCAAATGTATAGAGGCCAGTTACCCGTCTGTTGCTCTTTCCATATAAAGCAGCAAAATGTGTTGAGGGATATATAATTTTAGAAAGTAAAAATTCCTTATTCATCGTTCTCTGTCATTGTTTGAAGCCTGTCCAGTAATTTTTGTTTATTACCAGAAGTATGAAGCTAGGTTTACAGCTGCATAGAAGTAAACTCTCTTTCATACAACCCGTACTGAATGCCACAACATCCAAATCCGAAAACCTCTTCCTGATACAGAAGCTGAACAAAAATCCCAAATTTATGTGATTGCATTTTCTTACTACTTTGCTGGCCACAGCTATCCATTCTCTAAAAAAAAAAAAAACATCTATTCATCATGCCAACAGTTTATTTATTTCACCTGCTTTATCATTGAGGAAATAGGTCAGATATTTTTTAATGTTGGGCTCTGCGGAGAGTTTATGAGCTGTCAATAAGTTACCCGTAGCGGATAACTGCCTGAGCCTCTTCAATTTGGATTTGTTTTCCTTGGACTCTTAGTCTAACTGTGAGTGGGAGTGCAGTCAATGCAAAATTTCATTTTTGACATCTTATCTGATTTCAAAAAGCAATTCATCCTAATTTTATTTTACAAATTTTTTCACCACCTTCATGTTTGCAACAAATAAAGTTCCTTACAAAAGATTTTTCTTTTTTTCTAGCCATTTGAGCGTTTTTGTGTTTTCCCATACGGTATTAAAACAACAAGGGATTTATGGGATGGATGAAGACAAAGGGTCGCTCGACTGCTAAGTGAAGGAAAAATAATATCTGGTTTTCAAATTGTTTTACATCCTAAATCTGTCTTAATGCTGTCTGTTCACCAACGTGCTTCAGTGAACCTCTGCCTTTGCAGAACAGCTGGAGTCATACTTAGAGATAAAATTACATACAAGTGTAATTACAGTGCTGTAAAAAAGCTCTGTACCGATTTCTGCTCTTTTAGCTTTTTCTTACACACTAAAATATTCAAAACAATCAAACAAACTTTTATTTTCAGACAAACATTACAAAATATACACTAAATGCAGTTTTAAAATGATGATTTTTGGTTCGCCTACAAATCTCCTGGGCCCGATTACTCCCACAGTTAGCATCAAGAAATCATTTTGTCCTGTTTGACTTTCTTCCTGGCATAAATACGAATATTTCACACCAAAAAATGTTAATGTATGCCCTGCCCCTCCTGACTGGCATAATGACACCTCAGTTTACACTTACAGATGATTGTATAGTTCTCATCTTGACATGTTGTAGTGTATACAGCGGTGCTTATACATTTATGTTACAGACTGTCAGTGAACACACCAGAGAAAAAAACTGAGATGCAAGTGTGCACGTGTGTTGTGGAGAACAAATAACATCCAGAGACGTATTGTAACCATGTAATGATGTATGAGAAGAATTTCGTATGACTTGACTATTAAAGCGAAATCGACTCCAATTCAGTGTATTTCTTTATAAACATCACACGTGTTTTCTAGAAAGAAAATGGAGAAATACATTGTTATGCTTCATTAGCTAGGCCAACTGTTTACAGCACCATCTAGCAAACCTCATAGTTTACCGACTTGTAGCACTACTTGACTTATTAGGCCTGTCCAGTGGAGCACATGACTGGTTAGCAAAATCATGTGGGTCTTGTTTTTGCCAGCATGTAGCTCCAGGGTTTCGCTCATGAAGCTTTTTTAGTCCGTTCATCTTGACAGAAACCTGGACCGTTTAAAACTTAAAAAGGAATTAAAATTAAAATGCTTAAAAATAGAAATTTCAATAGGTAATAAGAGAGAAAATCCATAACTATCTTGAAGCCAGAAACATTGCTGTAAACAAAGCAGACCTCTGTCTTTCTGATAGAAAGCTGAGCTTTGACCTCAAGAAGCATTGTATATCACTCTGCATTAAAAAGGGACACTAGATTGATTTTCTAGCATCCCTGAAAGGTTTATAGTTCAATGATTAACTATAACTTGACAAAACCTTTATGTGCTTTTGCTTAGGATTCATTTTTCAATAATGAATCGATAGAACAAAAGCTCTGTAAAGCTCCTGAGACCTTCTTTAAAACCAAGAATGCAAACACTTAATATGTCTTAATATTCTGGAGGTATACAAAGAGGAAAGGGTCTGGATAATTTAATTGTGGGATCAATAGGTAATTGACAACATTCTAAAAAAGATATTTCCTCATGCCGCAGGCGAGAATTAGTACTGTAACCTCTGATTTAGTGTTGGGATCTAGTTGTTTTGTTTTTTCATGCGCCCCCAGTTCCTCTTCTCCTTGCTTAAAGCATCGATTTCATCCCACCAGTCTGGATTTTTCTTTTCCAAATAAATTGCACCCACTGCTTCAGTGAAACCAGATTTTATTTTTCATCTTAATTTATGGAGGCTTGATTATGCTTTTCACATACCAGTTATAATATATATATATATATATATATATATAGATCTATAAACCCAACCTGGATTTTAAGATACAGGTGAAACATTTTGAAGAAAACCCAACATACCACACATCCGAGCCATTTCACCCAAAAAACAGGGCACAAAAATAAACCTTTAAAATATTATATTTTTAAACCAGCAACAGCATCTCAAACAACTCGAATGAAAACAATTAACTTAAGAAAACTAATAACAGCTAAACTTCAGAGCAGAATCTCATGTGAGTGCTGACACAATAACACCTGGATACTCGTACGGCAGGTGAATTCATGACCCGGGGTTGGTAGCTCCCGTTGTCAGAATAGACGCTTTCACTCCTGCAATAAAGAAAAACAATTTAAGCAATATACTGAAGTGAAACTTGAATGAAAGAGTTAAAAACAATGGTTTAGGACAAGTCTCAACCTACTTATGAAAAGATCATTTTACGTGATGGCTGCTAATCGGTGTACAAATACATTTTCGGGTATGTATATATAAAAATGTATTATCGGGATATGAGGTTTTAACCTGCAAAAACCCACAGACTGAGGGGATGATTGGACAAAACGGTGGAAAAGGTACAAATGTATAAATAAATGGCTGGATGTATAAACAGATGGTTAATGGAAAAAGATTAATGAATGGAAAATGGACAAACCAACGGACATATGGAGGAAAAAAATGGACTAGTTGATGGAAAACCACTATATTAAGTGAAATAATACAAACAGGAGATTCTTTTTTTTTAAGAGAAATCTCAGCATACCTTTGATGATTAAACATTTCTCCTCAACAACTGACTCAACCTTTTCCACCTGCTTTGAGACGAGGTCTATCTGCCGCTTTAAGAAGGCCTTGGCTTCCTCCGTACTCTACACAGGCAAAAACATAACAAGCTTTACGTACCGTGAATACACCCTCACTTGGACTTAAAACTTTATTTACAGTTTGCTTTATTTTCACTGAATTGATTCTGCTCACCTGTGAATTTTTCACATCTTGCAGATCATTCAGTTTTTCAACTTTGTCAATTTATTAATCTCACTTTATTGTTAAACAGACACAACAGATCCTGAGATACAAGGATGATAAATCCAACACAATAAAGAAAACCTACTAAACTATAGCTCTGACTTACAAGATGTGATAAAAACACAATATCTCATTTCTCATCAGACACAATCTGAACTAATTAGCTCTAAATATAAGAACAAGTTTTCAAAAGCAAGCACGTATTACCTTTTCCACAAGAAATCCGGCCCCGATGTTCACCATGACGCGGTCCGTGTTTAAAGCCCCAGGAACATACATCTACATCAACAGTTCAGGTCAAACACGGATCTAAAATCACTGCTTTTAATTTATACACCGCCACAAAGAAATCAGCTTGGATCATATTTAGTTGAGTGGTAAGTTCGTCTTGCAAAGTCTGCTGGTGTTTAATGTGTGCACTCACTGATGATGAGGTGGTCGACTCTGTAAGCAAATCCATCATGCAGCCACATCTCTAAAGATCATACTGTGAAAAAGTTGACTCTTTCTGCTTCATTTATTTTTTTCTAAATTGACCTTATTCCCTAAGGTCAATTTAGGGTTTTCATAATCTGTAAACCATAATTAGTAAAATATCCTCTTTATCATATTAAATTACCTGTATTATTCAAAGGTAGAGGCCACTGATTTCACCATGTGATGTCAATAAACCAACACAAAAAGTAACAATGGCTGCTGGATGGACATAGTCAAACATTTATTTTGATGAAAACACCAAAGACTCAAAGGATACGTAGCTGGTGAGGGGCACAAGGAATTCTCCTGTTTGTGATAATATAGAAATGAAAGGATGACAAAACACACACACACTTTCATATTTCATCTCTGATAAACACTACAGACGTAAAATAATAATCCAACCACACAAAGCTCGTAGTATTGAATAAATAGCTGGTTTTCTTGTTTTTAAGAAAACTGATCCTACAGAGAGCCCCTTAGTTCACACACCATTTCTGTTTCTGCTCACGGTCTCTATGCTCTCTAGTGCGTGAGCGTACCGGGCCTGGGAGTCTTTCAGCTGTCTGACTGAACACACCAGGAACTCGGCTTCCTGAAAGAAACATCAACATGAATAAAAGAGGAGCAGGCGTCGATGCAAAGCAAACAACAAACGAGAATGATTCTATTCCATTTAACATGAAAAGCACTTATGATGGTCCATTCATCTAGATATCTGAGCTAAGAATGACGTTTTACCCAAACTGAGCTCATTCTCATTGCAAGACGGAAAATAGAGAAATGTAATACTTGTTTTGGTATTAATTAGCTACCAAATATAAGCCAATAATATATATTCGCCCCATTTTATGTGTTCAAACAGTAAAGGAACGAGTTCACAAATAGAGGGAGTACAGTACGAGATCTGACGCTGGATTATTATAGTATAAATAATCAGAAGTGCTAACAGTAAACTGTGAACTTGCAGAGTGCTTTTCCAGTCATACCGTTTCATATTAGAGGAGTATGCTCTAATATGAAGCAGTGTATTTCACAAACATATTTATAAGTGCCTTGCCGAAGAGCAGATTGACATCCAACAGGAGGAAGCTGGAATTGAACTTGCAACCTTAAAAAAAAACAAGATTAAAAAAAAGTCTCCCAGTATATAAAACGTATGTACGGGCAAAGTTTCCAACATTGTACACACACCACATCTATATTTGACATGAAACTTGGGGCTTCTTGAACGCCTCAAAATAAAAAAAAATTAAAATTAAAAAATTAATTTTTTGTTTATTCCCAACTAGTAAAATATGCAAAAAGCCAGATTCGAGCAACTTCCCAGTATAAATGGTGTACATATATCAGCTTCTCAACACCAAGCAGGTCAGTCTGGTTTTAGTATAACTAACTAACGCGGGTCAAAGGTAATCCTAGCCCTTTAATATATTTAGAAGCTACAAATACGATGCAAATTTCAACTTCAGAAAATACCAAAGCTAAAAATTTGAAGAACCAAGAAATAGCGAAACCATACTGCGATGTTGGCTTAAAGTCATTTTGTTCCTCTGGCCTTTAACATTCCCCTAATAGTTGGGCGATTACGTAAACATGAAGCTAATGGTAGCGTTAAATGATTCATCCTGTTTTATTCCAGCCCAGCGCCCTCATACAGTAAAAACAAATTGATTAAAACCTGTTGTAGTTGATTAAAACACTCCAAACCAGGCTGAGAGAAACTTGGTAGATTTACCGCCATGATGGAAAAGATCCGAGAAGAACTTTCATGTTTCGTACTAAAATGATTTTAAACACTGCCCCCATGTGGACGAACCAGGATCTACACTAGAACTTTCATGCATGCTCGTCATTCTTACCCCTTCAGGTAGGTAAGATTAAACATGAATAAATAACTTATGGAAAGCACTACATCAAATACTTTATTTCCAGTACTTATTATTGCATGTTTTACAAGCCAACAACTTTAATAGCTAAGCTGTTTTAACTCCTATTCATTATAACCAAAAATTAAACATCAAACCAAGGGATGAAAATGATGAGTACTATAGGTCTACAGTAAACCGCTGTCTCTGTAAAAAAGAAAAAAAAAAAAAAAAAAAAAGAACACCTCCAAAACAGACTGGATGTGTCATCTCATTTATTCAAAATATGCAGCAAATTTAAAAACAAAATGATAATAAAAAAGAGGGTTAGAAAAGAACATTTGGGGTTCATAATAAGGCGTCATAGGTTTGGATAAACGAAATGTTTATTCTGTTTGTTGCTAGGTATTTTAAGGCTACTGCAGGTGGATGGGTAGCCCATAGACGACAGGTGCTGCTCCTATGAGGTATTTAAGGTGTGTGGCCTGACGCGATGAATCTATGAACTCCAGGAGCGGTGCTCCGGATCCTGCAGAGAACCAGGACTCCAGCAGGACCTTGGTGAAGCGATCGATGTCCCGATCAGTTACATCCCACAAGTTGCCCAAAATAAAGGGGCTAGGAGAAAAATAGCACATTTAAACAATTCAGGCCACAGACTCAATACAGTCATCCCAAAAAATGAATTACTGCATGTGGATGCAAGCAGAAAGATTCATCTCACCATCCTGATATGAGGTAGTTCAGAATGATGCCCTGTCCCTCCTGATTGCCTTTGACCGCCAGAGCGGCGCTGCTGCAGCCCAGAAGCAGCGAGGCAGCTCTCATCTGCTGCTTGAGGACCGCCTGGCAGTCCAGGAACCTGGCTCCTGCTCCATGTCCCACATAACTACGGCACAAACGGGGACATTCAGTTAAAAAAAAAAAAAAACAAAAAAAAAAAAACACATACCAGAAAATACTTTGTTTCTACCAATTGATTCACAATAAGTTGTGCAACATTCATACAAATTTCAATAAATCAGATTTTGCTTTGTGTCTAAGCCTGGGAACATGAGTAGCAGTTGTGTTTTCCATCTAAAATTTTTATTTACTTTTTTTTCCGACAGTGTTACAGGTGAAAGAGTACAAATTGACTATACAGTGAAGTTGATGAAACATTTTTAAGTCTTACTGTACATCTAATGAATATTACCAGAATTTCATCTCAAACTCACATGTACAGGTCCTGGGAAGCAACAGCTTCTTGTAGTTGTCCTGAGTCAGGAGCGACACCACACACACCCTGCCAGCCCGGTTTACTTTCACACACACACAAAAGGGTCATCAGTAACAGAACAGGATATAAACTGTTGACAGAAATGTGTCTCATTTAATATTTGCCTCACGTGGAAAACCATTCCTTGAACCGATCCTGAGCATTTTTCAAATTGCCATCAGGGTCCAGAACGTAAAACACCTTCTTCAGGTCCACACCCTGCCTCAGGACGGACTGAGGATCCGTCTGACGAGGGAAACGTATCCCCTTAAATTATCTCCACGACACACAAATAATACGCTACGAGTTGGATCAGCACCGCAGACGGTACTAATGATCTAAAGCTCACCTCCTTCTGAAAGCTCAGCCCGATCAGAGAATGCAGAGAAGGCATCCGGCTGATGGAGTGAGACCTTAGGGCTGTCATGCTCTCCCACGGCAACCTCTGAACATACTGCGTTAAAACACGGGGTGGGAAGTGTTAAACACTTTTTCACAAATGCAAAAATCAGTTACATAATATTTCTGACCGGCACAGAGTTGGCCATGCAGGACAACCTGACCTTGTCCAGGATTAGAACCACGTGACCGTTGGCCTCCGTTCTCTCCGAGAGCTGAGACGCTGCTGTGCGGAAAAGATGATCGCAGGCCGTGTCCCACTTCGGGGAAAGTCCTGATCCAAATCTTTTAAGATCTTCTTCAGAGAGACAGTGAGAAGCTGAAAGCACAATCTAAGAGACAAAGAATGTGGTTTAACAGTCAAACAAGACAGACCACAGCTTCGATCTCCAAGAAAAGAAAAAAAAAAAAAAAAAAGCAACATACCTTCAGCATCTTCTCACTCACAGCGACTCCTCTCTTACATAGAGCCTTGCGAAGCTCCTTAGCCTGATCGGAGAGCTGTGGATCTTGTGCAAGTGGTAAAAGAAAGCTCTGCCAGCATCCGAGCATTTTCTCCATTTCTTTTAGCAGTTGCTGAAAAATGTCATTAATATTGGTAAAAATTTGATAAGAACCCAAAAGTGAAAACCACAGAATAATATTCTCTGTAGTTGAGTATTTTTGTAAATAATAAAGAGCATTAGTCACAAAATAAAAAAAAACAACAACTCGGTTTTCATAATTCCATTTGATATCAGACGACGCCACTAAAAGCTTTACCTCAACTCGACAGTCAAGAGCTCGGCGACCCTCCCACCACTTGGCTTTCTCAGCCACGCAGCTCACAACCTTTTGCTCTGTCAGAATACTATCCATCTCCTGTACCAGCCACCTGACCGTGAGCTTCACAACACAAAGACGGGGAACATTTTCATATATAGAAAACCAAAACTTCATGACAAAGTAATCATTTTAGCAGACAGCAAAGAGTTCTCTCAAAAACAATTTAATAAGTCATCTCTGTAAGAGTTTCTGTTCTGTGAAAAGACGCTATGATTCATTGATGTCAACCTAATGTCTAATTATCAAGGTGCATTCTGAAGAAAAAGTCTCAAAGTTTCACACTGGAGAGAGAGACTGAAACGGCAACAGGGAATCTTTCGGGAAAGAGACATTTTATTTCATCTGGTATTGCAGCTGAGCTCAGTTACGCTCCGTGAATGTAGCTTTACTAATCTGGCAGCCAATATAATGGCTAAGACAACAAACTTAAAAACTCTTGAGCTAAATTTAAAATTCCGTCTTAGATCATGATTTCTACACATTCTTTGATGAAAGTTGTTTAAACAGTAAAACAACATTTTTAATCAATCTAACCTCTTGTCTGGAAGTGGAGATATGAAGAGTGATGGGGGAAGAGTCCTTCTCCAGACGAGTCAGCATTAAGCTTTCCCCCATCTCCCCTGGTTTCACTCCCAGCACAGACATCAAACACACCGTTACTCCTGAACACGAAGGGAAAGAAATATATATAGGGATCATTTATCTGTGTTCGAGTTCAGAGAAACGTATTTAAAATTAACAAGTTTTTGAGCTCCAGGAGAATGAACAGTGTCTACCTGGTGGAAGCTGTTGGATTTGTTGTGTAAACTCTTGGCACGGGTTCTTGGGGAAAGAACAGAGGTCTGCAGTGGGGAAGGAGAATATGTCGTCCATCTGACACAGCTTCTCTTCAGTCAAACTGGGCTCATTCAGACTCAGAGCATTCATTTTTTCTGGTAAATTGCTGGACCTCTTTTTCAGCTTTCTAGATAAAAAAAAAAGAAGCAAAATTAATTTATAAAATTAACTAGATTGATTTCAACTCAATAATTGACACGCTTAAGCACGTTAAAAAATACGAACTTACAGGCGAGAGCTGCTTAAGTAGCGGATTGTGCGATGGCGACTGGTGACTCCCAACGACTGGACGTGCAACATTGCTGTGCTTTTAGGGTCGCTCTCCCCTGTGGTCAGGGCCAGAAGAGAGCAGAGGCTTGGGTAGATTGTTGGACAGGGGAAGTGATGAAGAGTCAGCAGTGCTGAGTGCAGCAGGGCCTGAACATCCTCCACGGAAAGATTGTCTGAGGACCAAAACAAACAGGCGCAGCAAAATTAAGAACTTCCATCTTTTCAATAGGAACATACTTCTATAGCCAAACTCTGCACAGGAGTACATTATCAAAAAACTTGAACTTTTTGATAGTCACATACCTGGCGTGATGTCTGCGTGAGCGATGTTGGTTGATCGATCTTCTGTTGGACGGCCATTGTTTCTCTTTTCAAGCAGCCCATCTTTCTCCAAATCACAGTACATATCCCTCCTCAACACCTCAAAGTCGATGTCTGAGGACAGAGGAAAGATTTGATAGCCATCACATCACGATTTAAAACACTGGGATTCTGATCAAGAAAACTCAACGAGCTCTATACTGAAACAAAACATTTCAAGTTGTTTTGGAACCTAAATTGGTGTCAAAGATGGCAGACGTTAGTCTCTTCTAATGTTTTTCTTTCAGGAACAACAAACACATACTAATGTCTTTAGCTGCAGCTGACTGATTCTCCTCAGCATCTGACATCCTGAGCTGCTCGATGCTTATGTCTAGAACACCATCAGCTTCTTCCACAATAGTCCTCATGGTGTCCAGCTCATCCTGCAGTTCTTCAGTCTTGGACAGCTGTTTTCTGCTTCTTCCTCTTCTGCTGGACGCAGGCCGACGAAGCAAAGTCTCGTCATCCTCAGAAGATGCCGGAAGAGGCTTTGCCACACTCGTTTTTGCCCTGGTCGGCCTCTTGGTTGCAGCCTTCTCTGGAGCTGGATCTGTGGCCGCCTTAGGATTAGCAGCAGCTCTTCTGGACGTTCGATTTTTACGCCCATCTGCAGGCACTTTGAGCTCTGCTTGGGGAGCTACGTCGGAGTCACTCTCATCGCTAAACTCAACCTGTGACAAGATGAGGAGACAGTTTGTTGATAAAACATCTAAAAGTTCATTTGAACAAATGGAAATCATTGAGAAGTTTGATGTACTTTAGTAAAACTTAGATTTATTACAGACTAAAGTAGAGATGGACATTTATCATTATGTTCATGCATTATTGTGATAAATTTCTTATAAGAATTTTGATTCACAAATTTCAATTAATGATGTTTAAAATCCATCAAAAATGTCTGCATTGTTGGAATTGTTATTTTTACCATTTTTCCAATGTTTGCTCAATGAGAATTTAAATAAATATATATATATATAAAAAAAAAAAACTAAAAATATGATTAAATGCAGTTTTGGTGCCTGGTGTCAAAAACAAAAACTGCTACAATTGGTTACATTTGTAAAAACCAGCATTTAGGTTTATGCAGTCACAGTTACACATTCACCTAAAAAGAAAAGAGTAATGAATAGTTCTTAGTCACTTTTATCGCCATCTCAATAATACCACAAAATATTGTGATAAAACTAAGTCCATATCAGCCATCCCTAGTGTAAGGAATATCAGCTTTTATCAATTTATCACATAATATTCCGGTAAAACATACAGAACTTTGTGGTTCAAATGCAACTATGTGAAAAAGTTAAAGAGGTACAAAAGACCTTTTGTTCTTCACTGTAAGCAATTAAAAAACATGTAGATGTATCTCAAATAATTTGCTTGAGAGGTGTCCAACCGTCTTTATGTTCTGACAGTAAATCTATTTTCTGCTCACCTTGTAGCGCGTTTTCTTGGTCCGTTTCGGAGCCGCGGGCACAGGAGGAACCTTGTTCTGAACTGGTGACACGTCTTCGTACACATGAAACTGGAATTTAGTCGTACTCCTCGACACCTTCTGTACCGAAGCGTGGCATTGCACATTCTGAACTGGAGTGAAAGTCAAAGTAGGAACTACTGTGTTGAAATCAAATACGTCAGAAGAGGACTTGGACTTTGCAACAACTGGCGTCATGGGAACCAGACCCTTTGCTTTGGTTGAGGAGCCGGTGAATTGAAGTTTGGATTTGACCGCTTTGACTTTTTTTGGTTCCTGTTTTTTCTCTGCAGCATCCGGGTTTTGAATGGAGGCTTTGGTCTTCTTTAGTGTTGAAGGTGGGACTGATTTCTCCTCAGACTCGATGTCCTTCGACTCCTTTGGTGCGTTCCACGTCCAGGTCTTTGAAAACAGTTCCTCAGGCCTGCAGCCTTTTTTGGCAGCCAAACTCATCAGTAAAGCAATGGCTTTGGTTGCCATCAAATGCGCCTTTACAGGTCGCAGTGCAGGAGAGGACGTGGAATCCATAAATGCAAGGCCAGCATCTAGTATTTTCCACAAGCCAGAGACCCTGCTGGCCTTTGATTGAAGTTCGGCCTGGGCCATGCTCAGGTACACACGGCCCACCACGTCCTGCATCAGGGACGGTTTGGAGATGCCTCTTGCAGGGTCGCAGGGAGGGAAGAGCTCAGTCAGCTTCTCCTTGAGTCGCGCGGTCACGTTTTTACAGCAGACTAAAGTTGCCCAGTGAAGCTTAGAAGTAACGCTGAGGTCATTTGGATCAAGCTGAAGAGCGAGCTCCGCCTGCGTTGCCGCCCAGTGAGCCGAGGCTCGGCCCAAACACGGCTCTGAGCAGCAGGAACACTGACAATCAGGTTCATGGGTCAGAGAGGAGAGCCAGCGCAGAGGTGGAGCTTTAAGGGGCGGAGAGCTGGCCACATCCTTCATGACCACTTCTTTGGCACTCCACCTGATGCTCAAGATGTCCTTCAGCTCATTTTCCATGGATGGAAGAGGCGACTGAGGTCTTTGAGCAGGACGACCTTTTCTCGGTTTGATTTTGACATCTGTTCTTTTAACCTGATCTGACAAATCTAAGGGAAAGAGAAAGAAGAATATTTTTATTAATTTATGATTAATAATCCTGTCACATTCTGCTTCTCAGAGGACCCATATTTATTTAGTCACCACATACGCTGAGACGAATGGAAAAAGTAAAAAAAGTTAAAAGTCTTAAGCTAAGCGTTATAAAACTACGAAAAAGAGTAGCATCTTGCTAATTCTACAAGAGCGTTTAAGAGAAGATCCAGTCCTTTTAGTTTCAAAATTTTCTAATCATTTGTGAAACTGAATTTTTGGTTTTCGTTATCCATGATCATAAAACTTGCAAGAAATAAAGTATGTTTAACTCTATATGAGCTTCATATAAAATACATGGAACTTTTTCTTCTTCCCCAATATTCATAGTTTTTGATGTACCAGCAATAGGAAAGCAGCTCATTTTGAACCAATACATCAGTGCGTTCACATACCTGTGTCGTTCTCAAGGAGGGTTTTGACAAAATTCAGATCTGTTCGACTTTCTTCCGTTTCCCCCTGCATCAGCTCCAATTCTGCTTTAAGCACCAAGAACTCAACACATCTTTAAGAAATAAATACAAAGCCAACAAGATAAAAACTAACTGCATATTATATTTACTGCATCACTTGTGCCTAATCAACTAACATAGCCAAATTATAATCAGAGCCCGGTGTGGCTCCACCTGCATACCGGCCGAGTGCTTGCAGCTTGATGGCCAGTTTCAGGGCTTCTAAACACTGGAACCTGGCATCATTGATGGCGCCAGAGCCGCTCCGCACGGCGACCAGCTTTACAGTGGAGCCCAGCAGCTCTGACAGCAGCTGCCACTTCATGACCAGGTTTTCTCCTAGTTAAAGACAAGAGACGGTGATGAGGTCTGGCTGTCAATGACAAAAGCCACAAACAGGAAGAGTCTTGTGATGGGGGAAAATGTCTTTCAATTATACCTTGGTGAACAAAGCGCACTTCCTCGTTATGGGTAGTGTTCCCATACAGGCCTTTTCCCACTAAAGTGATCAGCAAGCTGCAGAGAAGCTTAAGTCCCTCATATATGGCAGCATCAGGAGAAGTTATACCTGAGATAAACACAAGATATCATTACTTGGCTTTAAGAAAAAAAAAACAAAAAAAACATCTTAATACAGCCCCTTGCCGAAGTATTTACACCCATTTAACGTTTTTATAGGTCAGATTACACTCAAATGTCAGGGGATATTTTGTGGGGTTTATGCAGTAGGTCAAACTAAAGTAGTGCAGAGTGGTAAGGAGAACATGTATATTATAAGTGCAATGTGATTTTCTTCTTTCAGCCTTTTCAAGTCAATTTGTAGAACCAGTGCTAGCTGCAAGTGCAGCAGCTAGTCTTTAGGGTTGTGTCTCTACCAGCTCTGCACATTAACAGAGAACATGTTTTGGCCATTTGTCTTTGCAGCGTAGTTTAATAATTAATTTCAGCCAGAGTGGATAGATGGTGTGGGATAACCAGTATTCAAGTTGCTACTTGGGATGCACCAATTTATCAGCCAGTCAATTTATCAGTGCTGCTTTCCCTAATTTTGGGAAATCTGTGATCGGTCGGTTTTTACACGTGAAGCCGATCTTAACTACCGATTTTATCTACCTCGGTAAAGTATTTAAATCAACCGCTGTCTTCTTCTGCTCTGCTGTGTGAGAGGTTTGATCAGCCGACCGGCCCACCAGATCAGGTCTATATGTTTGCCGTTAACAATAATCATGTCACTGTTGGTAACTCATCAACTTTCTTGCTACATTTCACAACATTTTAGACAAAAAAATTGGTATCAGCCAAAATTGGAATCGGCACGTCAGGAATTCAAGTCTCAAGGTTCAAATGTCCTGAATACGTTTGCAGACATTTAGATGCAAAAGTACTGTATATGACCTCCACTCACCAAACTGCGAGATAAGGCTTCTTTGGGCTGGAGGCAGCTGACTGACGTCCAAATTCAAATAGGAGCTGCAGGTCTGAAGAGTCCGCGCTCGCAGCAGGTACCAGTTCTTTGACTGTTTTTCATCGTTTACTTCTTCCAGCACTTGACACAGATAAGGGAGTCCAATGGTGATCTAAAATATGGGCAAAAAACACAGGATCAGTACAATATCCTGACTAATCAACCATGCTGGATGTGCAAAGATTGCATACCTGTCCTATGCTGTAAAAGTACTGAGCCTTTAACAAGACAACCAGAATAGAGAGAAATGGAGGACCATCATCTTTGGTGTTTGAAGAAAGCATTTTCTCTGCTTCCTCTATCGGGGCCTTGAGATAAATCATAAGTGGATTACAATAGTTATATGGCAGATTTAAGAAAAAACAAAAACTACCTGTTCCATTTTCCGTTTATTGTTTAATAAACCAAAAACAAACCAAAAAAAAAAACAATTCACCAGAGCTAGGTCAGCAGAGCCCAAGTCCAGGAGGATGCTGGCTGTTTGACAGAGAGCTGCAGCACAATAACCAGAATCACCAAGTTCACGGGAAAATTTAATCACAAGGCGGTACGCCTCCAGAGCCTTCAGGGGCTGTATCAGAAATAAAAAAAAAATAATAATTTTTTACTTTAATGCAATAAAACTATTCACAAATGCATGCCCTAAAACATCTTGAGATCAAATGTAATTTCTCTCTTTCTAGAATTGTTAAAATAATAAACACCTTCAACTAATTCAATTCAGTCAAGATTAACATTTTTTAAACCCATGATGCAAAAGAAACAGGACGATGACGTAATGAAAGAAACACTTAAAAGCATGTTTGAGCTGTTCACATTACTGAATATCTTTAGTCCATTTTCACACTTAAATAAATCAATTTAATTAGAGATTTCCAGTTTAATCCAATGATCTTCTACATAAATATGCATTTAATTTTACAGCTAGACAGAAAACGAGCAAAGGAGACACTATTGTTGTGATACATTTGTTGCCATTACCTTCCCAATGAGTCTGA
This sequence comes from Girardinus metallicus, assembly GCA_903067095.1. NCBI lineage: Eukaryota > Metazoa > Chordata > Actinopteri > Cyprinodontiformes > Poeciliidae > Girardinus > Girardinus metallicus. Next base: position 38,661 of record CAEGAE010067173.1, on the reverse strand, counting down.
AGAGAGCAGCGGCAGAAGATATGGAGCTGCAGGTCTGCTTAGCGTTTCTGACAGCAGGCATGGCTCGATTCTTAAAAAGGTCACTCCAGACCGCCAGAGCTTTTTCTAGTGGCTGACACAGCTCTTAAAAGTGAGAGAAAAAAGAAGAAAATTACTCATATTGTATTTCATGACTGGAAAAAGACAATAAGCCTACAGCAACGACTCCAGGACTGCAACCAAAGTCAATTATAATTCTAAGACGGGCAGAGAAAGACGATCAAATACTTTACTTTTTTCTGCAGACAGGTTCAGATGAAGCCCTTCATACACCAGAGTTCTGTCCTGTGTCTTCTGCTTGTCTTCATAATCAAAGTCATTGTTGCCTACAGGATTGGTTGCATCCTCTGCGTTTTCACGCAGCTCTTTACGTTTTTTATCATTTTCAATGGCCTGGTGAAAAAACAGAAAACAATTCACAACATTTCACAAAGAGCTGAAGTCTAAACTACTAGACATGGGTCGACGTTAAAAAGTTGCTCTTTCAAAGCTTTAAAGGTGCTGAAAAGAAGACAAAACTCCGTCTGACAGTGTTGACACAACGCTGCCAACATTTCTAGTTGTGAAAAACACAGTAGAAGTGTTGAAACTAATTGGCCATCATCCATCACTCCTATTCTCGTAATACCAAAAAACAAAGATCAATCACCTCCTGCAGGTTCTTCTCCAGAGTGCAAATATAAAGCCAGAGTAAGGCTTGTGCTTTGTCATCTTTCAGCCTGTCAGCATTTTCTGAAGTCTCTGGTTCTTCGTCAAGAAGCCGTAAAGCTTCGTTGGTGAAATCAACAGCCATGCTATGTCGGCAAAAAAAAAAACAAAGAACTAATCAAGATAGTTCTGTGATATCATTTTGTTAGAAGATTATATTTTACATAATAAAAATGATTACCAGTCAGTTTGCTCACTGAAATCCTGGAAGCACACCACTTGGGCCATTTCACAGAGGTAGACGGCACGTAGATGTCGGTAAGCACTCTCCTCCTGGCAGATGTCCAGTAGATCACAGAGTGTGTTGTAACGTTCTTGAGCCGTGTCTCTGGTCGACTCCTTATAGGCCCGCAGCTCTTCATCCAAAAGGCACAGCATGACTTTCTCCTCAAGGACGTCAGCACCAAAACCATCAAGTAACGTCCTGATTGTAACACAAACAAATGCAAAGTCATTTTTTAAAAATTAATATTAAAGTTTACATACATACAAAATAAAAAAAATATATATATACATATATATAAAAATACTATTTTTCTGTACACGAGTCTTATATCCTCGTCATCGTTACAGGCGCCGTCACCCTTTGTTTTGACCCAAAGAGAGATGGGCTCAGCCATAAGAGTCGTCATTTGGTCCCCCAGGGCCTTCAGCCACAGGATGATCCAGTCAAGCGCTCGCTGCAGTTTTCCAGCCCGCCGCGAAGTTTGCACAGCCAGCATGAAGGGTCGGCTTAACTGGTTTGCCACAACAGAAATAAAAACATTTAAGCTAACTACACAGTATATGTAAAATGGCAGTTTGGTAGAGAGGATCGTATGTGACAAACTTACTCTGTCAGCTGAAAGCGTGTTGGGCCATTTCCTGATCAGATCCTTGCAGACGATTTCCACCAGCATGAAAGCCTGCTCATACAGGCGCCGATTGAACATGCAACAAGCCAAATTGCTCACAGCAACCACTATAAAGCAGATTATGCACAACAGCTAAGATAGTCAAATTACATTCAGATGGTTATAAAAAGATGCAACAGTTTCAGAGTCGACTTGACAATCCATATTGAAAAGAAATAAACCGGTCACCTGATTTGCTCAAAAGGTTTTCATTTGACAACTTGTGAAGTTCAGTCATCAGCAGCCCAGTTGTTGCTTTGCAGTAGAGCAGAATCCTGTCCAGGGTGTCACCGTCCTCCAGCTAAGTACAACAAATCAGATATATTAAAAACTCAAAACCAAACGGTGTGTGCATCTAAAGTTGATTCTTACAGAGTTTTTGTTCATTTTTTCAAAAACACAAAAACGAAACAATAAAATCTGATTTGGTGTAAGCTTTTTGAACTTCAGAGAAGCTTACACAACAAGATTTTAAAACTGACGGCCAATTTTTAAAAACCTGAGATTGCAAAATATTCGTTATTTGTGTTGATACATTTTTTTTTTTTTTTTTTTACATTTTGCAAACAGTTTTAAATGCAAAGTTTACCTCTGATGTCTTCATGCTCTCATATGCCAATGCAAAGCCGTGGTAAATGTTCAAACAAAGTGACTTTCGCATTTTTTCTCCCACCACTTTAAATTCTGAAACCTGGAAAAGCAAGAAAATTATAATTTTTTTTCTCTACAGTTTATTCTAACACAGATCTTTAAACCTAATACAGTGTCTCTCAATTCCAGTTTCCAGTGGTCACTGCCCTGCGCGTTTTCCATTCTAACAGGACACTGCAGCACTTGATGATGCAGAGGAAGTCATGCAATCATTTGAATCAGGTGTTATGGAACAAAGACATCTAAAACATGCAGAGCAGTGGTCCCTAAGGACCAGAATTGTGAAACAATGACCCATCAGGAGGCAACACTAACCTTATCAAGCATTCTCAGTGTCCGCTCTTGGTACTCCTCCAGAAATGAAAACAGAGCCAGTAGCTCTGTTCCACTCAGCTCTTTGCTGTGTCCATTTTCAACAGCCCATACCAACAGGTTGCAAACTTCAAGAACTGTGTGACCTTCTCTGAAGTCCAGCTCAGTGGAAAGAGATCTTAAAATTCTAGCACAGTGTTTCAAAGCCTCGTGGCATTCTTCATCAGCCTTCTTTGTTGAGTGAATCATTATCCCCCATTTGCAGAAAACCAGCGGTGTCGTTGGAAAGTCAGCACGGTTCACAGTCATCCTCTCCATGTCAGTCAAGAAGCATCGGGCCAGATTGTGGTAGCCAACCTTACAGATTGCCTTCACTGACAGCAGTATAATTTCAGATAGCACATAATAACGTGATATTGGTAAATGTTGCATTTTCTCCCCTTCTTCACGTGTTTCACTGCCAGCATTAGTTCTGTTAATCATTGTTTTTATTTCCTCCAGAAGATATGAAGCATCCTCCATGGTTAGGACTTCAAAGCTACTCTCAAATGCAGTGATGGCATCCTGCATGTACTCGGAGGTTTTCAAGGAAGCAGGAGTCTCAGTTTCTGACTCCAGCAACAATAAGAAGCTATAAGTTAGAATCTGCCAGCGCAGTTTATCCCGAGGATTCAGTGCATTCTTTTGTTTAGCAGCAGAGAGGCCGTTCCAAAACACAGTGAAACAGCTTCGCAAGAGAACATTGCAATCCTCTCCAGTCTACAAATAACACAAAACACATTAGAGCTCACAATGTCAGCAAGGATGGATTTTAAAATACTTAAAAAAAAACAACACACATTTCCAGTCAAAAAAAAGTAGAATCTCCATCAGCAAGAATACATTATTTGGGGCTTTTAATGATGACTGAACTGTTGATTTTTTTCCAATATTCCACGATGGTATACCAATGTTTCAGAGATTTTGACAAAAACTCAAAAGTTTAAATTTGTAAATTTGCTGCAACCCTCGCAGGCTGAAAAATAAATACATGTTCCCACTGTCTTGTCTCAGCATGTTGCACCTCAACCACATGCTCTCTGTGGACATAAACAAGTTCCTGGCATAATTGTGGCTAGAAAATGTATCATTTTTCTTGTCATGTCAAATATTGTAGAATTAATTGGTATTTTTTTTGGCAAAGACCAAGCTTTTAAGAACAAGCCATAAATTTTCAATACGATTATGATAATGCTTATCTGAAACTTGTAGAAAAAGAAATGGGTTGCATATAATTACCACCAACCCACCTTTATTTGTGATCATCAGACAGAACTAATCAGATTGAAAATATGTTTGGAGGAGCCAAGGCTTTCAAACTTTAACACTGTACAACTGTCAAACATAGTGGTGGAAGCATAATGCTGAGGGCTGTCTTCACTGGCTGTGGTAGAGGTGTGTTGAACAAAAAGATAAACCATCAAAGAGAAGTACAACCTTTAAATTCTCAAACCCAATCTCAAATCAACAAAACTTGTTAAACAAAACACAGCTTAACTATAAATTTCTGGAACACTCCCAATCTCAGGGCCTAAATTAATAACAGGGAATCTAACTATTTAAATAATCTCTACCAATTATTAGTAGCATTTTCAAAAATAAAGCCAGAATTATGCCGTAAACTTGTTGGGGCTGCAAAAACTCTTGCTCCTATGTAAAATGCATTATTAAAACCCCCAAATAAACAACACTTAAGTCAAAGATGACTGACCTCTTGTACTTTTGAAATCCTGTAGCAAAGGATTCCAGCCAGTTGACCGCAAAGAGCGTATTCCCCTAAGGAGCACAGGTTCTTGACAACATGGAAAAGGATCATCTCCATATATAACGGACTGTGCCGCGGCACAATCTTTACAGAAGCATCATAGGCATGAAGAACTAGTCCCACCAAAGTCACCAACTCCTTGGCGTGGTCAGAGTGACAGGATGTAAGTCCAAGCTGATGGTTACAAGCTCTGATAATCCTGTCACATAGTACGCGGACATGAAGTCCAGGATTGCTATTCGCATGTTTCTAAAAAAAAAAAAAAAAAGAAGATGAAAAAGAAACACGGTTAAGTTTTAGTGTAAGAAAATATAAGTCAACTTAACACAGAACGGATTGATTTTTGTAGGGTAACTGATTAGCTAATGCTTAGAAAATTTAATTTACAGTCGAACTGAGTCACGTAAATCTGCAGGTAAAATCTAAGCATTTGGTTGTTATGCCAACCTCAAATTCCTGAGACAAAAGCCTCGTCTCTTCAACTGAGACGGTCCTCTTTATGTAGTCTTCCACTTTCAAACACTTCATGTCGACTCCTGTAAAAGACAAATCATTAAACGATACCTCCTGCCCAACTAATGTCTAAGTGACTAGCTACTATTTATGTCCCCGCGGTTCAATATGACTCTAGTATTTAGCTAAAGTCTGAAAGTTTTAAAACAGTAGCAGCATGAACTTACTTGATGTATTCACTATTGGCAGAAATATTGTCCTCACGGCCGAAAAATTAGATAGTTGTTCCTCATAACAAAAGTTTGAGAAGGAGCTTTTATTGAAAATTTCAGTTACGTTTGTGCTCCATTTCCCAACGGCACCCGCGGCGCACTGTTTTTGAATGATCTCAGCGAACCAATCACAAGCTGTCAAGAAAACGCTTGGAACTATGGGTGTTTTGTTTTTAAAGAAACATGCACAAGCCTGTTTAAGAATAGACTACAAAATCCCATATTGATTTATAGATATTTCAGTATATTTCAACTATATTTTAACTGTATTCAGTATGTTTCGACTATTTCTTTCAAATATTTAAATAGATAGCAGGTCTTCATTACAGTTAATCGTCACGTTTTTATCACGTGCAACACGTTTAAACATTTGGTAAACTAATTCATTGGCCAATTGAAACAGGTTTAAGAGGCATCCTTTGTTACAGAGAAAATATAATAAAATTTTTACAGTTTATCTTGTTTAATTTTGCTTCATACAAACTTAATTAAGCATGGACGCCTAGTGTGCAAAAATACTATATTTTCTTTTCATTTAAATATTCAAAAAAACAGTAAATATTGAATGTATTCATTTTCTTCTTTTACTTTCATGATTTAATTCATGCTGCAACATCAAAGGCTATGCAAAAATTTTGAACACCCTTCATTTGGTCTTTAGAGATTCTCTTATAGTTTTTATACTAGAGGGAAGATCAAAAACTGCAGCGCATTTCAAAGCCAAAGTTTCTAATTCACACAATGCATGATTAAATGTTGGTATTGTAAAAAATGAAGAAAAAAAACCAAAAAAAAAAAAAGAGAGTCAACTTGGTTAATTTGTAATTTTAATATTTAACAAAAAAACTAAAAGGGGAGACACATTTTTTATCACCAAAACCAGACTTCAGAAAATCTATTAGGAACACTATAATTGAGGCATTTATAATTGTTAACCAACATAGAAGTCAAAACTGTGGCACTATCTAATATAGTTACACACAATGTTGGATGAGACAAGAAATCAATCAGAATTTAAATTTCCTAAAATTCTGCTGTTTGTACAATTTAGCAAATGCATTTCACTCGATTTATTTAAACACTGACAGTATAATTTGCAAGTACTAGTTGTTAAACAACATTTTTATGTTAATGTCTTTATAACTGCACAATCCTCAAGTAAGAGCTTACAAAGTGCTTTAAAAAGAAGACAATGAACTGATGTCTCTTGAGTAGTGACATAGAAAAGCTACTGAGGAACTAAGCCTCTTTTCTTGATGACATGTTCCATTGCAGTCCTCTCTGAGGTGTCCAAGTTGATCTTGTACTTGGCCAGGATCTTCAAGATGGGCCTCAGCCTGAGCCACCACTGGGTCTTTGGAATACGGTGTCTGCAAAGGACAATGCTTATCAGTAAAAAAAGTCTAAAGACAAAAAAAAAACAACAACATTAAAAAGGCCAAATAAATGTCCTTCAAAACTTATTTACATTTTGTCCTGTTACAACCACAATCTTTGATTTATTTTGAGTGGATTTAAATGAAGGACCAACATAACTGAGACGTGTTAGGGAAAAGTTACATGGCCCGGTTAAATTAAAAGCCAACATCCAACTGAGAATTTGTACCAAGACCTTGAAACTCTCCATTGAATTTGACTAAAATTGAGCAAATTTGCAAAGAACAAAGTGAAGAAAGTTCAGTTTTCATAATTCAAAATGATTGCAGTTGTTACTGAACCAAAAGGTTGTTTAACAAGGTAATTGAAGTAGAGTTGTTGAACAAATGTTCATGTCACAATTTTCAAGTTTTACTTTGTAAAAAGACTTGAGAAGGCATACATTTCTTCCACTTTAAAATGACGTCCTACTTTGTGATTGTCTATTAGGGACGATTGGAGTAAAATATATTGTAATTTATGTTTGCAAAATCAAAAATTTAATAGGTCCAAGAGGTTTTAATACAAAGTACTTTAAGAAACATTTCTAGGGTCTTACTCAATGTCAGTCTCAGTTCTTAGGTCTGCCAAAGGCTGGAACACCAACGCTCTTTTCCTCATTCCCAGGACACAGGCTGAGTCCTTAGAGTTGGCAAAGATGCGACCTGCAGGTTTAATTTATAAACAGATATTATAGAGTGAAAAAGAGCATACTTTTTAAAAATTACAAACTAGAACACCAGATGTTTTATGTTTTCAAACACTCACCATGTCTGTAGCATTCCTTCAGCTTGTCAGTCAACCAAAGAACAGACTTGATTCCCATCTTTGTGCCAAAGTTCCTATCAAAAGGACTTGGTGTTCCACCCTAAGAAGAAAAAAAATCATATCTTTTACAGTGGCTGTGCCAAACTATGAGAAGTGGACCAACAAACAGAGAATCACAGAGAAACAAACCTGCTGCATATGACCAAGAACATTTTTTCTGCAGTCAAACACACCCTTCCCCTCCTCAGAATACAGGTTGAAGATGAAATCAGTTGTGTAGTTTGCGTTGCACTTCTCATTTCTGAAGCAAAAGTAGAAGTTTCAGACAAGACACAAACACCAACTAATAGCAGTGAATGTGAGCAGTATGAAAAAATTTGTGGTTTCATTTCTCACAAACCTCAGAATTAGCCCTCTCTTCACTGTTGTCTTCATCTTTTCCACCAGATGATCAACGTTCAGCTACAAACAAAACATTGATCAGACTGACAGAAATATCTGCCCATCTCTCACTGATGAATGCTATGATTTTGTTTCTTTTTATCCTTTGATCATGAGAAGACATACAGACAGACCTCGAGGTCATGAATGTTGAACGGTTCTTCATATATGTAGGCCGCATCTGCTCCAGATGCCAACCCAGCCATGGTTGCCAGGTAGCCACAGTATCCCCCCATGGTCTCAACAATGAACACTCTCCTCTTGGTGCCGGCAGCAGACTGCTTGATCCGGTCACATGTCTGCAGAACGTGAACAAGTGACAGGAAACAACAATGAGTGAAAAAGACCTGATAGTTTGGTTGTTACTTCATGTTTCTACACAGTCAGATGTTTACCATAGTTATGGTGTTGAGGGCTGTGTCTGCGCCTATGCTGAAGTCAGATCCAGGGACATTATTGGAGACGGTAGCAGGAACAACGACGAGGGGAATGCACAGTTCCTCGTACTTCTCTCTAGCTTCCACCATCTCTAGACCTCCCAGGAATGCCTGTGAGGAGGAAAGCCATAACTCAAAAGGACATGCTTTTTTTCAAGCGTTTGCAGTGCAGGATCCAAGTTTACAAACACTCCTCATTGGCAAGAATAAAATTTTTATTGGGGGCTTTTACTGACGCATTTAAAACATTCCTTTCTCATTACAAAATGGCTTTACATCTCCAGTGACTTTAAAACATGTGAATTCTTGCAGTCCAAGTATGGTAAACTTATACAAATAGGTTCAAATATGACATATACATCCTCACTGATGTTTGGTTAAATATCCCACAGCAACTTGTAGAGCAACAACACGCATTTTGTTACCACCAATTTCAGCTGGATATTTGACATCTTTTCTCATCACAAATGGTGGAGCTCACTGTACGCTATCCTTAAAAAAAGCTGGGCAATGTCAAGAAACAAAGCTATTTGAATGAGCTGGTAAATACCAGCCAGAATTAAGCCATAACTTTATGACTACGAGAACCATGCAGTTCCTCAAGGGACATTAAACCAGTGGTTTCTTTGAGAGACACAAATTTATATTGAACTGTATGCAGAATTTTCACCCTGTAGAAGTAAGAAAAAATTAACAACAATTTCAAACTTGTCCATGCTTAATGTATTAACCTTTTAAACTTCTGACTGATTTTGTTGCTGTCAAATGGACTTTATAGCATTTTAAAACTGAAGCAGAGTCAAAAGTCTCACCTCAAAGCCTCCGATAATGACAATACCATGGATGTTGAACTTTGTGATGTTCAGACTGATCTCCTCCAGAATCTGCTTAGGCAGTGTCCTTCATAACAAAAATAATGAACATCACATCATGATGCGGTTTATATTTTCCTTAAGGCAACCAGTATTCAATGAAGTATTAAAGAATCTATTGAAGCCCAGATCTTCTTGAACTGGCTCACCTCTTGGTGCCAAGCACGGAACCACCCTTTCCAGTCCATCCTGCCACTCCAGACCAACCAATTGGCTCAATCTGTACATGCAGTCAGATCATTTTGTCTGATTATAAGTTCAGGTTTTACATTGTGACGATAAAACAAAATTATGTCCCAATAGTCCATTTTTATTCATAGGGACAGTGCTCAACATGTGGCATTTACAGCCTGATCTAATACATTACCAGCCCATGTGCCAAGCCATCAAAGCCTTCATGCACCGCCAGCATCTGGTGGCCCTGAAGCAGCCCGATCCTGACAGCTGCACGTACTGCAGCATTCATTCCTGCACATGGAGCGCCGACGTTCAGTATGGCAATGTTGATATTGCTCTGAAATTATATGTGTATATATATATATATAAAAGAAATAACCCTCATCAGAAGAATTTTGGGAAATTTCCACTAAATCTAAAGGAGTAGTTTCTAACCTTTGTTTCTGGAGGGTTCACATGGGCAAGCATTTTATACGTGTTCCAGTTGTTCTCAAAGCTCCTGTTATTAGAAAAGCAAAAGTGAATATTCATTTAAAAACAAACACAGTGGGTAGAAATTAAAATGAATGTAAGTGCAGGCCTTACTTTCCCCTGAGCATCACTGCATCGTCATACCGTCCTTCAGCCATGGCTGTGGTGACGTCTTTAGTCTGGTATGAAAAGCAAATACATGAGTTTTAATCAAAAAAATTATGTCCATCAAAACCTTTGCAAAAACATTTGAACTTTTTATATTTTGCTATGTTACAATGGGAAATTTTAATGTACTTTGTTGGAATTTTATGTGATAAACCAATGCAAAGTAGTGCATAAACATGAAATGAAAGGATAATTATAGAATCTGAAAACTGTGGTGTGCATTTGTACTTAGTCCCCTAAAAAATCGCCTATTGTTGGAATTACAATAGTTTTATAGGAGTGGATAAGGAGGTAAATTAAATTTTAGACATTTGTCAGACATTTCAGATAAACTTGGGCCTGGACTTTGACTGGACCATTTCAACACATGCATATTCTTGAATTTAAACCACTCCACTGCAGCTCTGACTTTATTTAGATCGCTGATCTACTGGAAGATGAACCTCCATCCCAGTCTCAAGGGTTTTGCAAGTTCTAACATTTTCTTTTCTACCTTCCCAATATGTTTGACCAGCTTTTCTGTTCCTTCTAAAAAAAAACACGTCCACTGAGAATAATGGTGCCACCACTGTTTTAAAGCTGAATAACATAAACATAAATTCCAATAAAATACGTAGAGTGACAAAAGGACAAGCAACTGAATTTACTGTCTTTTCAAGTCACTGCAGAATCACAGCTTTTTATTTAATGAACACCTGCCAGACTTAATGCTCATGAATGTATCGTCATGCTGACTTACCACTTGCACACATTCCATTAGTGGCAGCCTGACGGCCATATTTCCAGACAGGCTGACCACACAGGCAGGAGTATCTGGTGTGGCTTCCAGCAGAGCCATGACAGCCTCCACACCCATCCTGCTTGCCTGGGTTATAATAAAAACAAGAGATGCTCTAACATAATCAATAAATCTTATAAAAATGACTAAGATAAACTGGTTTATTGAGGCATTACCAAGATCCTGTCAAAAGCAGAGGGGGTTCCTCCTCTTTGCACATGGCCCAGGATGGTGGTTCGGGTGTCGAAGCCCAGCTGCTTTGACACCAGCTTGAAAAAGACATTGTTTATGAGAAAACCTCCTAGCATAGTTTGTGCTTATTTCCTAGTATTCTGGTGCACTGACCTGCTTGACTAGGTCACAGGTGATTGGTTTCCCTTTGCGATCTACCGCTCCCTCTGCAACAATGATGATATTCAAACGGGAACCACGGCATCTTTGCTACAACAGGGCAGGTAAAGATTTAGAGCGGAAGCCAAATTATACATAAATGTGACACTAGAGGGCAGGAAATTTACATTTGTAAGTCTTCTACACAGATGTTCCTCCCATCCTTCATCTGGAGGCACCTCTGGGATGAAGACCCAGTCGGCACCACAGGCCAGAGCAGTCACCAAGGCAAGGTAGCTGTGCACAATAAAATATTATTGCAACATGGAATTACAATACACAGAAACAGCTATTTAAAGCTTTACTCTGACTGTACATGTGGGAAACTTTGAAGAATAGTTATTTCTCTGTAGGTGTTTCCTGATCTACACATCTGCTTCAACTGAAAGGCATGTTCTGGTGCTTCCCATTCTGAAGAATTTATGGGCCCGTATGTCAACAGGGAGTTTACTAAATATTCGTTTAAAAATGCTTTAATTAGATGACTTTAGTACAGAAATGTGCTTTGATCTAATCCATGTTGCACCGACTGCATTTTTATTATTATTGTCTTCAGTCTTTGGCAGTCTTGCACAGGTTTTCTTCCAGGTTTGTTTCTTCTTCCATCCATCGTCCCATCAGCTCTTATCAGCTTCATTGTTCCCAGTACGATCAAGGTGACTAGAAGTGTTTTTTTCCTTCACCCAATATGTTTTCATGCAGTTTAAAAATATCTAATTTGCTCTCATCTGAGCACCAGGTTTGCTGCTGCTCTCACTGCTTCAGGAAAAATGCAAATGGGATTTCTCATGGCTTTCTCTCAGCAAGGGTTTTCTTGTTTTCACACATCTATAAAGCTCAGATTTGTGGATTGCACTAATACTAATTATCCTGTCAACAGATTCTCGCAATTGTGAATCTCTGCAGCTCCTCCAGAGTTACTGCAGGTCTCCTGATGCTTCTGTGATTATGGCTTCTTGAAAAACCATACCTTGGTAGACTTAAATGTATAAGTCTACCAAGGTATATTTTTGCCATATTTTTTCCATTTTGCAAATATGGATGGAACAGATGGAACGGTGCTCTGATGAATGTGAAGCATTCAAGGCAACTTAAATGTCTCCATGTCCTGCAAACGTTTCACCTGCTGCTTCTGTCTTTGAACATTTTAAAACCTACATGCATTCAAGGCAACAAAAATGTCTCCATGTCTTTCTCTCTGGTCTGTCTGCTGTGTTCCTTGGTCTCCATGACGCTGCTTGTTCACAAATGCTCTCTGACAGCTGAGGTCTTCAAAGAACAGCTTCCACTTCAGACTTATGCACAACCTTGTGTTGGTCTACCATGTAAAATGGTTACCAAGAAGGAGTTAGGGCCACTCTTCTCTTCTGAAGTTAAACTCAGAATTTGTTTTATGTTTTCTTTTAATGCTCCATAATCCTCTTCCATAAAAGTTAGTTATTTGGTTGTTATGTGAAACTTTATTCTAATTCTTCCAAAACACACATAAAATCTGTACTCACCCACAGTGCCTACCCATTACCTCCAAGATGAAGGTCCTCTGGTGACTGCACACAGAAACACTTATTGTCAAAAGTCTGCAAACGTTTCACCTGCTGCTTCTGTCTTTGAACATTTTAAAATCTACATGCTTACCTCTGCGCCGTGGTTGTGATGGCATCTACTATTTCAATAATGCGATGCAGGGCGCTGTCGGTGCCAATGGTCATATCAGTTCCACAGAAGTCATTGTCGATGGAGCCCACCATGCCGACAATGTTGAGGTGGGAGGAGTTCTTTGCTTCATTTGCTGTGATTTTTCCTGAAACCGGATTCAAATATCTTTTAAAAAAATGCTGACATACCATATTTATACTGATCATTTATTAGAAATCTTGCATCCGTATTGTGCACTGTAAAACATTTTAGGCGTATTTAGTCGTGTCTACTGTCTTCTACTCTTTTAGTCAAATTAATTTAGCGAGTTTTGAACCTAAATGTGCCAGTTTGTGAAAGATAAACTTAGTCAGTTGTGTTAACTTTTTATTAGTTTTGTCAAACCTCTAAGAGTTGAACAAACTTGAGTTTTTAGGTTAGCAATTCAAAAAACTGAAAGAAGAAAAAGAGAGGAGTGGGAACTATTTCCCAGAATGCTTAGCGGCTTGTTTTTATAACCTTGTGTTGCACCGTGAGTAAGATGGAAGTGTGTTACATTGATATGACTCTTGTATGTTATTAATTTAATTTAATTCAAGTTCTCAGGGCTTGATAATATTGTTCTGTCCACACTAAATGTATCTCAGCAGAATTCATTTTCAGATCAGAAAGTCTGCTCACACAATTTGAAACAAGAATTAAAATTCTGAAGTAAAATATGTAGATATTTTAACTTCATATAGGAAGTGAAAAAATAGATAAATGTGAACTCTTTAACTCACATTTATAGACAGTATTTTCCATTGTGCAATAATAATTTGGTTTAAATTGTAGCATTAAGTTAAACTCACAAATCAAGATTACTGAACTTAAAAAACAATTTTTAGACACTTGTTTCTTGTTGTTAAATAAACATTACAAACTTTAAGTTCTGAGTTAAAACCAAAAGAATTTCTTTGTCCACTTAAATTGCATTTTCAAGGCAGCATTTCATTTTCAACTTAAACCACGTTCAAATATTTTACAGTGTGCAGCTCTTTGAAGGTGGATCTCACCTGCTTTAACCAGGTCAGCCAGCAGGTCTTTCCACTCCGTCCTGAACTGGTTGGCACCTGTGAGACTGCCGTCACCTCCAATAACGCACAAGTTGGTGATGCCCAGCTTGACTAAGTTACAGGCCGCCTTGGTGCGCCCCTCCTTGGTGCGGAAGTCCTGACAGCGGGCGCTACCAATCACAGTCCCACCCTGATGTCCGACGAGGAGAAAGGATTTCAGTCTCAAACGTGAAGGACACAGCTTGGGTGGTAGAATTTGAAACCTTCACACATGTGTCGCTGAAGTGTTGCTTTCTAATGAACCTTGGCATTTAACTGACTATTTGACCTTCAACGCTGCGCCATAGAGAGTAAAAGCTGGACTGTTAGTGCATGTGAGAGACTATATATAGTGCACATGTTATCATTGCCTGTGTGTGTTTGTACTCACCAGCTGCAGCATCATTGACACACTTTCCCAGGTAGCTGGGCGGATATTGTCTCCCCCGTCAACCAGGCCTTGGTAACCCTGGTAACAACACGATGTCACCATACAATAGAAAATTACCCCTTTAAAAATAATACTTGCAGTGAAACAACTTCATGTTTGTCACATTCTTTTATTGCTTTAGTCCTACTAACATTCCTGTATGACATATTGAACCATTGAAGTGAAGCTGTTGAATAATAATACATTAAAAAACTTGATTGTTTTTCTCCATTTTCATAAAAGTAGAACACATATAATAACTGATTATTTATCTATTTTAATTTGTTCAGGTTATATAATTTACCGTAGTAATGGATAGAAGTGGTACCAACCTCATGGACAAAGTACACCTTGGCTCCAGTGTACAGCCCCACTCGAACGGTGGCTCTCACAGCTGCATTCATTCCTGCATGAACAGAGTGCGGATCTTGATTTGCACCATCCTCATAACTGGACTTTTATTTTTTTTGTGAATTTTGGAACATTGAATTATGCTTGGTGAATTCAATATGCACAGTGTTTTGTAACAGGATTCAGCTCATATGGGGTATCTCTACCAGTTTGCCCATTCTTTTTTGCAAAACAGCTCAAGTTCAGTCCGATTAGATGGAGAGCAACTGTGAACATCAATTTTCAACTCTGTTTCATAATTCTCAGTTGGATTTGGGTCTGAACTTTGACTGGGCCATTTTAACACCTAAACTTCTCCATTGTAACTCTAGCTGGATGGTTGTTGTTCTTGAAGAAGAAGAACCTCTGCCCCAGTATTAAGTTTTTTGCAACTTCTAACATGTTTTCCTTCTTAAACTCTGACTAGCTACCTGCTTGTATTAAAGAAAGTATTCCCAGAATGATGCTGCTACTACTATTCTTGACCAAGGAGAGGAAGCATTCAGGATGATGTGCTTTGTTAGTTCTTCCCTGTATGTTATATTTTGGAAATAGGCTAAAAAGATAAATATTGATCTCATTAGACCAGAGGACCTTCTTTAACATATGTCAGTTTCACACTGACATATGTCTTATAGGAAACTGCAAATGGGGATTCTTATAACTTCTTTCAGTAATGGATTTCTCTTTTTCCACTCTTTCATAAAAAAATATTTGTGGAATAAATAACTAGATGTCCTGTCGACAGATTCTCACACCTGAGCTGTAGATCTCCAGATCAGCAGCTCCTCCAGTTAAGTTGCGTTCATACTCCAGCCAGAAGTGACCCAATTCCGAATTTCATTTTTTTTTCTTTTTTGCCTGAATGCGACCTGTATCTAATATTTTTATGAGAATCTGAACAACACAGGTCGGGTTGTTATCGATTGCGAACCATGCCACTTGGTTACCCGATACGTATCTGATTCAAATGCGACCAAACGTCCAGGAAGCATTCATCGACCTGAACGTCACTGATACTCGACAAATGTCACTATTCTGCATCCTGATACGCGCAAGCGGGAAGAAAGACAACAACCATGGGGGACAATAATGAGGATTAAGTTGTTACTGTACTGGCTCCGGTCGGACAACAACTTTAAAATCGTAAGCTATGCTCCACCGTTAGCCCCCATGTTTACTTCCGCAAACACTACTTCTTCTTTATGGCAAAACACTGAGCACGCTCTACGTTTGACGTCTTGCGCCCTCTTCTGCGCATGCGGGACACTTTCAAATCATTTGAGGTTCACACTGGAGATCACATACAAGTCCGATAAATTTGGAAGTGTGAATGGCCACGCCAAAAAAAGTAAAAAAATATCGATTTGACAAAAAAATCGGAATTCGGTTACTTCAGGTTGCAATGTGAACGCAGCCTTACTTTGGGGCTCTTGGCTGTTTCTCATAATTTTCTTTCCCACCCATGCTATTTTCATTTTCAAACAATGGTTTGAGCAGAACAGAGAGATGTTCAAAACCTTTTTATAATCAAACTTTTAAACTGCTACATTTAATTATTTACTGGCAACTTAGTAAATAATTAAATGTAGCAACAACTACAGAGACAATGCAGTGCCTTTCATTTGTCTGATAATCGTTTAGATTTTCCATGGCGTCGTAAAGAAAAACAAACAAACCAACAATTACAAGATATTTGAGGCCTTGATATATTTTTGGGAAGCTCCTTTAAACTTTTGTTTACATTTAAATTTTTAAATGTAAACAAGATATTTGAGGCCTTGATATATTTTTGGGAAGCTCCTTTAAACTTTTGTTTAAAGGAGCTTTGTTGTGTTGGTGCAGCCCAGGCAAAACACATTTTCCTTTGAAAGTTTAAGAGGTTTGAACACTATCACACTGTAAATTTGGATTCCTCGTACTATCATTTTAAAATAGACTGTCCATTAGTGTGTATCATCCCCACGTAACCCACTTGATAAAAAAAAAAAAAAAACCCTGTCATTAAGTGCAAACTTTAATTTCACCTTTAAATCATTACGTTTACAGTTTTCTTTCGGCTTGCATGTTTAAGTTGTGAGCTTTCTGAGTCTGAATGTTGAGTCGCTCGAGTGTTGAATCATTTCAGAAATGCTGTATTTGGCTCCTATGAAAAACTTTTGAAAGTGAAACATCATATGAAAGCCACAAGTGAGACAAGGCAGTTAATGCCACAACAAGTCAGTGTGAACCTCAATGCGATCGTCTGAATGAGGGGTTACTTAAAGGACAAGCTGCTGATAGATTAACTTAAAGGTTGCCAAAAGCATCTCCTCCTACATTGTAAAAGGAAAGAGGGATAGGAAGGAAGAGCAGTACTGCTTTCTTGACTTGCCTCACTAATGTACACATAGGAAGGAAAGGTTATGCTTCTAAAATTAGCAGTTGTAATTGTTGCATTCCTTGAAAGAAATTATGATTATTTTACAGAAAATGCAAATTAAAAGACAAAAGTTGTGATGAAATCAATGTGTAGTTTTGGTTTTGCATTTGAGATTGTGTCCAATGTGAGAAAGTTCACATGGTGAACCAAAGAGAAAAATCTTAGGCTCTCACATGCTGACACTTCAGCTGTGTGGGGTCACTGGCAAACCTTCTAAAGGTCACTTTGGACATATTCCTCATCAAGTTAAAGGTCAGAATATCGTCTGCTATTCTCCTTCGTTCTAGCAAATCATGTCTCCCTTTTACCTTACTGAGTTTTATGACAGCTAGGAGAAATTACAGAGTAAAAAATACAGGATTTTATGGGGAGAATTAAATGTTTGAACATGGTAGTGTGTTTAAAATCATTTCTGTTTACTAATGAAGCATCAAAAATAGTACAAGAAGTGAATGGCTGATTAAAAATAGTCCTATGTGAGCAGTGAATAGCTAGCCCGACCACAAATACCAATGTCCTTGACATAAAGGCTTGAAAAAAATGATTACTTTTTTAATATTAACTTAAACAGATCGTCCAGTTCCCTGCTTTGCACAATTGTACATTCTGGAAAGGCTGCACTTACCCTGAGCATCGCCTCCAGAAGTCAGCACAGCAATCGCCCGACCCTCACCCATCTTAGTGGGGTCGGTTTTAACGGGTTGCGCCATGGTTTTGGTTCTGGTTCTGGT
Source organism: Girardinus metallicus (assembly GCA_903067095.1). Taxonomy (NCBI): domain Eukaryota; kingdom Metazoa; phylum Chordata; class Actinopteri; order Cyprinodontiformes; family Poeciliidae; genus Girardinus; species Girardinus metallicus. The sequence goes on along the minus strand of CAEGAE010067173.1, from coordinate 20,909 downwards.
CCTGGGACTGAAGCTGGCTGACAGAAAGAGGCCCTGAGTGTAAAAATCTCTGCTGCCCTGCTGGACTCTGAGGAGCTCAAGGTGCCTCTGCAGTAACCCAGTCTGCCTGGTATGAAAAGTGAGTGCAGTTGCAAAAGTGCCCAGCTTAACTACTCTATTGGCAGCCATGTAGGCACACATAGTTGTGACGGATTTAGACACAAACACACACATACAGTACAGTACACACAACCAGTTAGAAATATTTAACACCCTCGCTCTTTAATATTAAACTAAAACTGTTTTTATCATTTTAAGATGCTTGTTATTAAAAATATATATATATTTACCTTTCAGAAATCAAAATGTAAAACCAGCCACATTTTTTCAATGGTAGAGTATACACTTGTATTTTCTTTAAGTAGTACTGGTCATTTTGGCTTTAAACCTTTTAGTACTTTACACTCAATGTTTTCGAGTATGAAAAATGCGACTCTTCGTACTCACAGTGTGTTAGGTTGCACCTGTCTTGTGGACATTTTGTACCCACTACTTTGAAAACAGGTTTTCTATATTCTTTACATGGTGTGCTGTAAGGACATATGGCTACGAGACTTCAGTGAGTATTATCTATCAGCAGGAGGTTGCTAAGAGTTATTTTTGGTTTGATCAACAGTACCAGTCAAATGGCCCAAATTGTTAATAAATTTATATTTCATTTTCATATGTAATGTTCCTTCCTGTACTTCTTTTTATTCATATGTTTATTGTACTATTTTTCATTATTTAATTTACTTCACAATGTGATGTGACCTCATGTAAAACAGTTTGCTTGGCAAAATTTTTAATGGCCATGTTACATATTTTTTGCCATTAAAATTAATTTTATATTAATTATACTTTGCAAAATAACTTGTGGCCTTTTTATGACAATTTAGTTTTCCTTTTATTCCCTTTCATGCCAACAGAAACACTTTCTACTGAAAGCTAAAATAGAGTATTTTGGGGATTTTTAAGATTATTTATCCCCATATTTCATAAAGAAATAGATACCAAGAGAAATGCACAGCTGTTTAATGTGTAGGTATAAAAGAAGTTGGCATGCTTTCCTTAAAAAAAACAAAGATTTTTGTCTTCAGACTTCATAAATCTACAACTTTTTCTTCCAGACTAAGCTTGAATATGGATGAAATTTCTTATCTTTTTCCAGAAATTTCACTAATCAGAAGATACATTTTTAAACACACATTTGTTAAAGAACTTGATTGCAAATGAACAATTAAAATTCAGAGATCCCAGATACAGATGATGTGCAAGTGGTACTGATAGAGGAAGACGCTGTAATGAGCTCCAGACTAGTAAGGCTCCTTTCTTGATTTTAAAAACATGTCTTAAAATCTGCAGTTGCAGATACCTTGATGGTCGCCCAGTTATGTTTCTAAGATTTAATTACATATTACAAAAGGACTTATACCCATTAAGCCTTTTTTCATTGTTAAATTACATAAAATAGTAGAATTGTACCTTTAAAGATAATAATATATATATATATATATATATATATATATATATATATATATTTTTTTTTTATACATTATTTATACATTACACATTGTAGAACTACCTCTTGGTGTATTTACTGCAGCAAGATCTTTTAAGAGGGTTATGTCTCTGCAGTCTTTGCACATTTGAAAGCTGATTTTTTCTTTTAACCAAGATACATCAAGCTAGGTCATATTTGATGGACACCATCTACTTATTCTGACTGGTCTTTCTAACACATGAAACTGCATTTATCTAAATCATTTAGTTCTAGTTAAATGATTTGTGTTGTTGTCCTGCTGGAAAGTCAACCTCTGCCTTGTTTCAAGTCTTTTGCTGCATATAAATTTATTTTCTTCCAGGACAATCTTGCGATTTGCTCCATCCATCTTGCCATCAACTCTTATAAACTTCTTTGTTCCACCTGAAAGAAAGCAGCCACCTAGCATGGTGACACCTCCATGTTTCACTATAGAGATGGTGTTTTCAGGGTCTTAGTTTCCTTCACAGCTGACATTTTGAATGACAGACAAGAAGCTTGGTCTCATCTGATAAAAGAACTTTCTTCTGTATGTTTGTCGTCGCCTAAAGATAGTTCTGCTGATGGTTTCTTTCAGTAATGATTTTCTTCTTGTCACTGTGCCATAAAGATCAAATTTGTGGAGTGTACATAGTTGTGCTGTCAACAGATTCCTCCCTGTGGAACTGTGGACTTCTGCAGGTGCTCCACAATTACCTCTTGGCTGCTTTTCGGATTAATTCTCCCTTTGCTTTGCTCAGCCTGTCAGTTCAGGTAGACGGCAGAGTCTCGGTAGGTTTGCATTTGTGCCACTGTCCTTCCATTTTCAAATGACAAAATTGTGCTCTCTAAGATATTTAAATATGGCTGCAATGTGACAAAATGTGAAAAAGTTAAAGGGATTTAAATTCTTTTACAATGCAAAACATGTTGAGTAGTTTTTCATGAATGATAATTGTCTGTGTTGGCTACTCTCCAAAGTTTAGCTGCTGTTAGCATATACTACATGTTTCATAACAAAACTGAACGTCTTTTTTTCTTACCAGCACTGCCTCCTGAATCACAACCCGAGTATCTCTCGCCTACACATTCAGCTGCAGAGTCATTTCCACCTGGACAGGTAGAATGAAACAAATTAACTCAGGCTGCAAAGGAATCTTTGTACTTTGCTGTAAAATCATCTCACATGATAAACCTTCTCTACAAATGACGAGTTGCTCCAGCATATTTCTCCTCTTTTATCCACTTTGTTTATTAGAAACATTTCCCCTTCATAGAGTAAAAGCCCATATCTGTACATTACAGACATGCCTACTCCCACTGGTCTTATCTTGATAGAAACAGATGGTGGAAGGTTGGCTGCTTTAGATTTTGTGTGAAAGCAAAAACCAGATGGAAATATGTTTGTTTTGTTTAGCCTCACCAGAAAAAAAGTCTTCCCTTGTGTTTACTTTGTTAGATAGGGCTAGGGCACAACAAGGGCAATGGATATTTGACATTGATGGCTCCTACACACAAAATCTGTAATTTGCATTTTACTTTAATAGATTTACATACAAGAAGTTAACCAATTAGAATGTCAGCTAGTTTCTGTTAGTTTGTAATGTTCTTAATTTCCACTGGACACGTTGTTAATTATAGCGTGGTACATGGTGTAAGTAATGAGATTCAGCACGGTGCTATAGGTCATATTAAGTCTGTGCATGTATTAATTAAAACAGTCCATTCATTGAGAACAATCTGATCTTCACTATCTCATACAATTTGCAACTAAAACACTACAATGTCAAAGCATATATGATGCGCAACTATTTAAATGCAACATGTCACATGAATAAACTTAAAATAAAACTGCAGTTTGGTGGGGTCAATGTGATGGAGAGTTCATTGGACTTTGTGAAAATATTCACACCATTTGAACTTTTTCACATTTTGTCACATTGCAAACACAAACCTCAAAATATTCAATAAGGATTTTACGTGACAGGCCAACACTCAATTTGATGATTTTCTGCTGGTAACTGGTTAGAGTTTACGTAAATACAGAGCAACCCTGGAAAAACTCTCAAAGGCTCCAAAAAAACTGGGGAGCGATGGAGATTCACGCAACAGCAAAAGAACAGTGAACATAAAGCCAGAGCTATAATGGATTGGTTTAGATTAAAGTTTATTAAATGGGTTAGAATGGCCCAAAGTCCAGACCCAAATCCAACTCTGAATTTGTTGCAAGTGCAAATCTCTGGTTGCTTTCTGTGCAGCCTGACTCTACTTAAGTTATTTTCTGAAGAACATTGACCAAAAGATGTATAGCTTTGAGATTTTTAGTCATAAAAATAATTAACAAACCATGTATCTCTACTGTTTTATAAGTTATGAGTCTCTCTGTGTTAATCTGTCATGTAAAATTCCTTTAGATTTCTGTTTATGACAAGATATGAAAAAGTTAAAGGAGTATGAACAGTAATGCAAGGCAATGTATCTATTACAATCAGGCTGCTCAAAATCAGTGAGACAACAGCGGACGTCTGTGTCTCGCCTGCTTCAGGCACATGACCCGTCCCGACTGTAAATAGATTCAGTGACTATCTGTAAAACTCACAGTAACTCCTCCTCCTCACCACCATTACTATGAAACTGCACAGTCATTCCTGTAACTGAACATGCTAACATGTACCATGCTTTAGTATTTATTATGTTGTAAACAGTCACAGAAAGTTGAAACTTTTTTATTTTTTTTATGAAGAATAAATTTGAATGAGCTGACAAATCCTTCACTGACATACAAACAAATGGACTGAAACAAACATAAAGCATATAAAATATGTGTATTTACACCAATTACTTACCATGACCTTTGCTTCTGAACCATCGCAATAGACCCAAGAACACTGCAAAGCAGAGAATCTGCAGGGTTGCAGGAACATCTAGTTGCCACATCCTCTTAGTGCCTTTCTTGCAGGAAAACTATTGTGGATCAGATCTGTATTAATAGCTCATATCGCTTCCATACTGTGGTGTAACGGCGCTCATCAGTAAAGCATGGTCAGTATGCAAAAACAGCCCTCAGAAAGGTCTGCAAACATCTGAAGGCGAAGCAGCTCCATGTTTAACTATCAAGTTTGCATGAGTTAAAAAAGTTAAAAGCTTGAAAACTTAATGAACAGAATTCAAGTAGAATCAGAAAACATTATAATGTGTATCTTGATCTACCACTGTAGTCAAGTATTGATGACTGTTTAACTACAGAAACAAGATATTACAACTACAAAGGTTGAAATTATAATCGGCAAATTGTGGTTTTGACTCAGTGGAACATCACCAGGATTTGCAGAAAAGGAAAATAAAAAACTCCTCAAACAGATATACTAAAGTACCTGACATACAGTAAGTCTTGGATGAATACATAAGAAGCTGTTCAAGGTAATGCACACACCATAAAAGACAAGAGCATTAAAAGCTTGGGATGGATGATTTAAAATCAGGTTTGTCCACATCTTTGTCAAGCTTGCATTTACTTTTACTTCTGTTCCATAGGTTCTCTTTGCTTCCTGTTTTATTAGAGATGCTTCACATCAGGTCTAGTTTCAGTGTCAGACATGTTGGATTTTTCTTTTTTGGGGGTTCTTCTTTAAAGTGTTTTATTTCTGTACTAAGATTTGCTTAATTTTCCTCCTGCGTTCTGCCCAATCACTAATACAACTACTCAGCTTGAGTTAAAAAACATGTTAATAATTATCAGAATATATGAATTTAAAAAATATGCTTTCAAAAACAGAAGCTAGTCATTGAAGGAATATAAATAGAAATTACATTAAATTTACATACAATAAATTAACGTCACAAAAAGAGATCATGAGACCTTTTTTCTAATTAATGAGCAGAGACAAAGTTGCTCTAAATGCTTCAGGAATTGCTTTGCATTTACTTAAACTTAACTATGCAACATTTATGAACAATAATTTATAAGAAACTAATAAATAAAATAATACCTGTATTAATCTGTTTTTATTTGCAAGATTGAAAAAATAACAATGACCACTGTACTTAACTAAAGTCCCCTGTCTTGAGGGGCTTTAGTTAAGTACAGTGGTAGTATAATACGGTGTCAGTGTTTGTGTTCAATTCCCTGAGGCGACGCTGAAGCCTGCAGACTGGGAGTTACGTCGCAATGTGACACTAGGCGTGACTGTCATACCAGAACAGATTGAGATTACGACTGTGAAGCACAGACAGCTTGACTCTTAATGTATTCAAACACACACAGTTAGTAAATATGAAGAATTTCACTCAGCAGGTTTTATTTTGCAATGATTTATCAACTTGGTGAATCTCTGCAGATCCCGAGTAAACAGACACCACAAATCAGACGAGACTGAAGCAGCAAAATGGCTTCTAAAAATGGACACATCACTGAATACAAAAAGGGAATTCATCAAATCCACACGACTCAGGTGGCATTTGTGCTGTTACCTCTTTCTGCACCATCTTTTTAAAAAAAATTGTGAGTCTCTGGGGCTGCTGAGTGGCATGTAGCTCTCTCCTGAGGCAAACCACGCCAATCAATAGAACCATTTCCAGGTAATCCCCGCTCCTGTCTTTCTGGAGACTGTTAACACTCGGGGGGGGTCTGTAATAAACCATATGGATCAATAAAACAACAGTTCAACACAGAACACTTCCACCTTCAGCTAATGCAGTGAGACGCAGACTGGATCTGACTGCAGTCTGACCTTTCACCAATTACCTGAATTACTCAGTTCGTAATCAGATCATGTTGTGTGTAATTGAAGCAGATGCTTTAAAAGAGATGCAAAGTTACAAAGCGGATGTCAAAGGTTTGCCCACAAATGTTGCTCTGACATTTACAAGTCTTTGCATCTTCTGGCTTGTAAATTGGTGTTTATCTTTAACTCTTGTTATTTACAAAATGAGGCACATTTCATTTTCTACCTTTGAACCGTTTCAGCTGCGTTCATCCCTCACAATAATAACCATCTAAGAAAATGGTGGTTCTTGTCTGAAGCCTCACCTTCTGCTCCAACCAATCAAAGTGCAGGAAATCATCTGGATTTCTGAGGTGGGAATAAAGGTTTTTAAGTTTCACACCTGTTAGCAGCTGCAAAGAGGGGCGTCTACTGAACACATGGGGGCGCTAAATCCCCATTTACTGTGCATTCAAAAAAGCAACAGAGAACTTGTCAAAGTCACAGCTGACAGAATGGTTAAATATTTTTGTCTGGCGCTTGTGCTCCCCTTTTATAATGCTACCCTGGGCAGCTGTCGATATGTATTAGAAGTCCCTGCTTCCCACACACATCCATATATAATATATGTATCAAATATGAAAATCCTGCAGTGGACCTTTGTTAAGCTTAATGGCCACTGGCTAAGAGAAACAGGCGTCTGTGTGACATTGTAATCATACCCCAGGAGACAGAAACTTATGGATTACAAATTTATGGTTCCTAGAAGTTTTGATCAACTTAAAAAAGTAAAGTATAATTAATTAAAGACATAATTCAGCTCCATTTATTTTAAAGTGGTTGTTAGAGGTACCAAAAACCTTGCCACCTCTGCTTTCTTAGCATGGGAAACTGTGATATTGCAAAGGACGTTTATACTTCTTCATCAGATGTGCCAATAAATGCAGCTGGCACTTATATATTAAACTTATATATAAATAAATACACACTGGTTAAAGGTGGCCTCTTGCCATTGACAAGAGGTGAATCCTATGAAGTCAATTTTGAGATAGATTGTGGTCTTCTCTTACTTTATGTCCTTAAGTCATATAGAGTAATAACAGTCAGCCAAAAGGTGGCAGCAGTATCCGATCTTTCCCTTCCTTGGGCTTTATCAGTGCTTGTGAAACACGTGTGCGGAGCTCAGGCCTAATAAATCATGTACTGAATGTATCAGTGGAAATTTTGTTAGATTTTATTGCAGTTTAATCAGCTCAATGAATGTTTTAATAGGCTGATATTTCAGAGAGCAAGCAGCAATACAGTGATAAATTACGAGGGGTGAGCTGCCCGGGTTCCCCTGTCTCCCGCTCTTGTGTGTGTCTCCAGAATCATTCAATTATTTTCCTGCGGAGAATGGATACCTGCACAGCTATCTGTCCACTCGCTGGTGCAGGCGAGGGTAATATGACTCACAAGGATTACTCATTTTCTGTTTAAAGCAGACATATTTATAACCTTTGCCCCCACAGTGCTGCACAAACTTCTCTCTTTCTGTTTTTTTGTTCATAGTTTGTTTCCTCCTATTTGGTGGATTTTTTTTCACTCCAATAACTGTGAGGCCAATGCATTTAACACTTTTTAACCCTTCTTTTACCTTTTAGGATTTCCTTTTTGTTCTGTCATTAGGGATCCTTACTTCCTTTTTTCTCCTGGATTTCATTTCTTTTTAAATTTCTATACTTCACAGACCTTTATTCACATTTGTTTCACACTCCCTAATGGGCTGGAGGCTGTAATTAAAGACCATTGGGGTCTCTTGCTGGATAAGTATGAGGGAGAAGCATAAATGGCAGCTATCTTCTGCTGCAACAATAAATCAACCTGCTCCCTTTAGCCCCCCTCTACACAATATCACTACACTGCATTCAGCTCCTCTTCTTTGCAAAAGCAATTCCGTCATGTCTTGTTAGCTCATTTGTCTTCATCAAGACCAGTGGGAGGTCCAAACCCTGTCCTCTCACCCCCCAACCCACCACATCAATGCCAAGCACCATTGGTCAAAGCAGAAGCAACCTGTGCACGGGCGCCAGTGTTGTTTTGCTCCATGCAACAGCTGAAAAGAGGGACGGCTCTTCAGCCAATCCCAGCCTAGCCCTTCAGATCGGCTGCAAAATTATTAATGAACGCCTGGTTAACACACAAGGCGTGCTAATGACATTCAGGGCCAATTAAGGGATGACTAATTAATGAGACATTTCCTATAAGGCTTATTGATATGTTAATTTGCAGTCAAATAAATCACAGTCTTAATTGTGCTGACTTGACATACTAAGATTTTCATTACACATGACAATGTATTGTAAAGATGACTCAGTTTACCCAGAAACAGTCTTTGTTCAAACTTTACAAAATTTATAAGGGATGTTAAAAACAATCTGTTATTTTCTTTTAGAGACACTGGCTTATTTATATTTAGATATACCGAGATGGATTCTAGTTTTCCTTTGCAATTACAGCTGTGCTCAAACTTCAGGTTAGACAGGAGGATTGTGTTGGTATTTGTAAGTAATCCATGCAAAGTAAGACATGCTGCATGTTGGATCGTTCTAATGGGGAAATAGCAAAGGTGTTGATGTTTTTTAGACTTGTTCTGTGCTGTTTTACAACATTATAATTGTTTTATTTTACATTCTATTGATACAAACAGTGAAAAAGTCATTCTCATTTATTAGGAAGCTAAGCAATTTCATATTTTTATTTTATTTTATTTTATAACTTCTCCCATTCAGTTTACTTCACAGATTTTGTTTGAAGAAATAAAAAGCATTATTGTGACATGATTTGAAAAGTTTTGAAGAATAAAAATTGAAAACTGTGAAGTACATATGCATTCAGCCCCCTAAGTAAAACAATTCTGAACCCAACAGATGCAGCTTCAGATATTATAGGGTATATCTCTCCCAGCTGTGTACATCTATTGACGCAAATGTTTGGTCATTCTTTATAAAATACACCAACCCATCTGTGAAACCAGATGGACTGGTTTCACAGTGAAGATGGTGCACACAATATAGTTTAGGATGTAGACCAACGAGTTAAACTTTGATCTCATGATGACCAGAGGACCTTCTTCCACATGTTTGGTGTGTCGCCTATTGGCTTGTGGCAAACTGTGCAGTTTTTCTTGATGCTTAGCTGAAAGAAACTGGGATGTATTCAGTTGTCATCATCATCATCATCTTAGCACTGCAGAAGTCTTGCATTTTTCCTCATTTTTTTGCAAAATGCATAACACAAATGTCATTCAATCAGTCCAAACTCCATTGCTCTAAATATTGTGACCAAATAGAAATCAGCTGTTCATAATTATTAGAAGCTACCAACATCAGCATGAAATCACTGAAATCACTGTGTTTGACTTTCCTCCTCCTAAATCTTCAATTAGCAGTCAGTCTTCAGGCCTTAAAAGGAGCCACATCTGCATTGTTCTTTTATCAACGTGCATGTTAAAGAACACAGATCTGAAGCATGTCAACATGTTGTCCCACATGAGCTGCAAATCTCTGCAGCTCCTTTTTTGCTCCTTCTCGTATCAAGGTTTTTCTCTTCAAGCCTATCTGTTCAGGTGGACAGGTATGTCTTTTCTGCTGCACCAAACTGATTCCATTTTCAGATCATTCATTGAACAGCACTCTGTGAGATGTTTAAACCCCATGTCTTTACAGCCTAACCTTTGCTTTTGTAAATATTTTTTTAACAAGCATCATTATGTTTTACTCCACAATCGTGCACTTCTTTTGTTGGTCTATCATATTAAAAACCCACTAAAATATATTGAAGTTTGTGGCAGTTTAAAAAGGACAGGTATGAATGCTTTAATATTTTGTCAAAAGTTTTAAAATGTTTTCTTTCAAATGTTATTTTGAGAGTATGTTACTTAAAATAAAACAAACCACCATACCATATCTTTAGGTTTACAAAGGGATCTACATGTATCCTGGCAACAATCCTAGTCAATTGAAAAAAGAACAACTCGACAGCAGAAAAAAATATTGTATCTGAAATCAGGCATTACTGTGTTTGCTAAATAAACCTTTAGGTCTGACTATAAGCTGCTGTACATGGAGAGATTTTGTCAGAACGCTTAGCCATTAGAGGTTTGGAGCCAGTTAAGAATAACAATGCAGATAAACAATGGATGTTGCTCCCACACAAACAAAAAAAAAAACAAACACAAAACAGGCGATTTGAAAAATATGCGGCTCTTAGGCTGCACCCTGAAAACCATTAAAGCTTTTTGTTTGACCCCTTAAGACAGCAAAGAATCCAGTTTTAAATGAGCAAAACTGCAAAGCTAAACTCCTGAAATCAATAAGCACACTTTAGTTTGGACAGCTTTGATATTAAAGACGCACAAACAGCGACTGTCGTCAGACGCTCCCCTCCCATGTCACAGACGTTTGATTGGCAACTGTCAATCCAGCTGATGAGAGATGACTGAAGGGGTCACCAGTGATACCATTGGGGATGGATATGTCGTCAGCAGCTGACCGGTTTGGAGGGGGATGGAAACAGACACGGTCCACTGTGTTCTACTGGGATCTCCTTTGTCTCACCCAGGAGGGACTTGCAAGTCAGAGGGTCAGTCATTCACAAACCTGTTCAGTGCAGACACAGGATAACAGCAGGACCTGCCCAAAATTAGACCTAAATACGTCTAAGCCCCTTTTCTATCCATCAAAAGATGGAGAAGGAGCATGATAAGAGGAGACATGCAGATTAAAACAAGGAGCAGAATGCATCTCACGTCCAGGCTCCTGCCAACCGGATACAAATACAAGGGAGGGGAATTGAAAAGAAGCATGAAACAAGAGAAAAGCTAAATGGCTGGAGGGAAGCATACAAGTGTGCTTTTTTAAATAGGGTTGTATGTTTTGGTCACCATCTCTGCAGTGGTGGGAAGAGGAGACGTAAGGAGGGAGAGAGGGTTTATAAAGCGCCAGGAGAAAGTGTCAAAAACAGGCAGCTACAGAGACAAAAGCAGGATGCTAAAAGTATTCACCTTTTTAAAAAAGCAGACAGTCAGAAAAAACACTGCAAGCACTGACAGAGGCTATTAAGAGTCAGATGTTGCACTGAAAGAGTGGAGAGATGAGGCTGTATTCAGAATGAAGATGGAAAACGACAAAGAGGAGCAAAAGAGATGTAATGGAAGAGGATCCATCAGTGCTCTTTGGTTTTTTTGGCCCATGCTAACCTAAACCTTTTAACATGGCTGTTGGTTTCTTTCTCTCTCACAGACATAGTGTGTCTTTCTATCTTCACAAGGACTTTCCATTGACTTCAAGTCATTTCTACCCTAACTCTGACCCTAAATCTAACCAGTACCTGCCTAACCCTAAATCAATGCAAAAATACAAAATCTTACCAAGAATTTTTAGTCTAGTTTCTAGTGAAAATATTGCACACTTGAAATAAGACAAAACTTATAAGTAGCTTTTCAGCAAGATATGAGCTTGGTTTAAGTCAGTAATTCCTTGATATTGATGAAAGAGTACTAGTTTCACTAAGAGACTATTTAATTTATGAAATGGGAAACATATCTTATGTCAAATAATCTGCCAGTACTTTTTATTAATATTAGGAATTATTAACTTAAAACAATTTCCTATTTCTTGCTTGAAAGTTGCTTGTGACATAGTTTTGTCTTATTTCAAGTGTACCGGCATATTTGCACTAGAAATAGACCAAAAATAGTTAATAAGATTTTGTATTTTTGCAGCGAACCCTAGCCCCTAACCCAAAACAGCACCTCGTGTGACCAAGGCTTCGAGCCCTTTAAGGAGCAGTTGGTCCTCATAACATAGTACTTGTTGGAAAAATGGTCCTTAAACTGTATTGACTAAAAGGCCACACACACACACATATATATATCTACGACAGAAAGATTCATTCCTCCTGCAGACAGTCTGATCCCGTCCCCCGGGGGAGGTGTTAGTCAGGAGGAATGTGAGGGGCTTCGTTTGGACACCAAAGTGAGAGTGGTAATAATTCCCATTCTACACTCAGTGCAGACACACCCACCATCCCAAAAACACACATTATCTCTCTCACACACATAGAAAGCCACCAGCACAGGTGAGTGTGTATTTAGGGCGGTCACCCATTACATGAGATCCTACTAAAATCCCTCCTCCTCTGGATGGGAAATATTTGTGGAGGTCAGCTACAAACTGGGAAATATAACTGGTTATAATAAAAATGTTTGGATCAAGAACATTTTACATCAGACATGGGTTGGTTACAAACAAAAAAGTATTTTTTTAAAAATTATAGTTTCAAAACCAAATCAGTCTCTATTCATAAAAATATATTTGTCACCCACCTTGAGTCTCCTTCCCCCTGGTTCCTCCCAGTACTGTAATTGATTGACCAGCTACATCCAGTCCCGGTTACTGCCAGTCTATCAATATGAAGAAGTCACTTAAATAGAGCCAGTTTGACAGAATGAAGTAGACTAAAAGATCTGACTCTGACGAAAAACAAAAAATAGGAACAGATTAGAAACAAACCAGTGACATCTATCACTACAAAGACATTGTTTTAGATTTGGGGTTCCAACTAACCACAGTAAGAGGATCCGCTGCTGAACCTTGACAGAAGTGGACAACCTGCCAAAAGTACTCAAACATTACACTAATGTCTTATTTAGGAGATCATCATAGCATATTGTTATCGACGCCATGTGTAGTCATCTTTGTTCGTCTTTTTCTTCTTCTTTTTATGGCATTTGGCAAACAACATATTGATGTGCATTACTGCACATCAGTTGGTCAGAATGTTGCATTACTTTAGCCAGTAATAGTAGTTCAGGGAGGAGGGGGAGGAAATTGATTGTTTTCACAGATTATCTGTCTCATAACAAACTGGCACGACATGGTGACAACTTTAACAAATATGGAGAAAACATATTTTTTTAATTAAAATTATATACTGCAGCTTGAATAAAATGCAACTACATAGCATTTTTTGAGAAGTCTGAATTGCTTTATGTGTATTTTACATGTTGTTTTTGACTGCTGCTTGTGGGGAGATATATTTCAGTAAGCTAAAACATGAATGGCTTATGTAACAGCGTTTAGGTTGTAGAATCCCACTGGTTTTATATGTGTCAGTGCAATGGGGAAATAGCGCCCCCTCTCGGTGTGGCTGATTGTATGTTGCAGACCCCTGTACAGTACTCTGTGCCAGTCTGTGAAGGCTGTATGACAAATGAGTTGCATTTTTCAGCACACAGTGTAGAAAAGTGTTAGCAACACATAAAACATAATTTTTATTAATTTAGATAAATAGAGCGTAATTAATACTTTCTAGATGTGTGCCTGGCACCAATTTTTGTACTTTTAGTTTCTTTAATACTATAAAACACTCTATGTGCTAAAGTTAAAAGCTAACATAATGCTCTGTCTGAGTGAAGCTGAGCTGCTTGCACTGATGCAAACCCTGATATGTTCTCATTCAGGAAATAAACTGCCTGATCACCCAGAAACTCCTTGTCTACATTAAAAAACTACACAACGCAGAATCGAGGGGTTACTTGGGTCGGCCTGGTACAGTGGAGTGAAGCAGAACCCGGTTACACTTAGAATGGTCTAATCAAAGTCATCATAACCTTAAACCAGCTGTTCATGCTCAAAAAATATCCAATGTGGATGAATTAGAACAGTTCTGCAAATATTATGGACTATAATCATATGAGGTTGTACATTTTGGTCACCATCATTGTTTTCTTTGACTTTTTAAACAATTTTGAATACTTAATTGTGCATACTGCACTGTTTGACATTTAGGACAAACTGGAATGTATGCGGGCTGCACAGTGGTGCAGTTGGTAGCACCGTTGCCTTGCAGCAAGAAGGTCCTGGGTACAATTCAGTTTTGCACGTTTTCCCTGTGCATGCGTGGGAATTGGCCTCTCCAAATTCTCCCTAGGTGTGTGTGTGTGTGTGTTTGGTTGTTTGTCCTGCTGTCTCTGTGTTGCCCTGCGACAGATTGGCGACCTGTCCAGGGTGACCCCGCCTCTCGCCTGTAACGTTAGCTGGAGATAGGCACCAGCACCTCCAGACCCCACTAAGGGACAAGCGTGTAAGAAAATGGATGGATGGATGGTATGTATGTGCGACTGAATTAAAATGATTGTGTTGTAAAATGCCTTGAGACAATATTTGTTGTGAATTGCTGCCATATTAATAAACTGAATTGAAGTCCTCACATCAGTCCAAATCTTGTCGAAAGATTACAGATAAAACATATCCACAATTTAGTTTTGAAGGCTGAATGTTGAAATGTAATCCCTTCGAAAATAAAATATGACTCCAACTGTGTTAACATGGAGGAGATAAAGCAGTTACAAGATAGACGTGGAGAGGTAAAAGAATGGGTGTTTGTAGCAAGATCAATACAAAGCTGTACAGTGACACCATATTCATCCTGGCGGCCTATCAGCGAGAATGTCAACAGCCTCTGGTGAGACGGACTCCCCAAGTCACCTTTTTTTCCTGCTTTACCAATTCATTATGGACGAGCTTGCTGAGCCTCATTAGCAGAGGGCCACACAATTCTGCTTCCTCAAACAAAACAAAACGCCACACAACAGTAATTGCCTTCTTCGTGCGTGTCTCCGCCTCCAAGCTTCCTCCTTCAGCTGACACCGGCAGTGGAGAAGTTGCACAGAAAATTAAACGACACACAGAGATGTCTCTCTGAAACCATTTATTATTTTCCTTCACATTCGGCCATTCATTGCATAACCAAGAACCAGCATGTAGCCTCCTCAATTAGTTTTGGTTTTTACTTATTTATATGTTATCATTTAGGCCACTTTTGCCCCCCTTTTTTTGCTGCTGATAATGAAACCAAACCTGCTTGGAAATCAACAAGAATAAAAAAGGAGTGTAAGGGAGAGCAGAGTAGGGAGACAGAGAGCAGAAGCAACAACGAAAATTGGCAAAATAGACAGAAGGGATGCTCTGCTGCTTGGCTGACACACAGGGGGGTCTCCACAGACTGAGAAGATGCTAGTAGAAGGGAGGGGAAAGAGAGACAGAGAGTTTTGTGCCGTGGTAAGCAGCATCCACCCCTCCTGCTATGCTTCCAGTCTCTACTCCCCCCACCGTGGTGGAACTGTATGCTTGGCTTCTCCCGGTTTCTTTAGCATTCCTCTCCATGCTCTCCTAAAGCCTGGGAGAGGACTGAGGCAGACAGCAGGGCTTGTCATAGTCACAAGCCTTGGTCTAAACAGCAAGTGTGGCTGTGTGTGTGTGCGCGCGTGTGCGTGTGGGGGTGTGTAAGATCGCCAGCAGGCCCTTATGAATGCATACTGTGTCTGATTATGGTTAAACGTGGGCTAGATAAATAATGTTTTCAAAAGCAGTGTTACTAATTTATTCGTTCATGTCTGCTTGTACTCTTGTTCAAGCTTTGTACCGCTTATCCAAAAACTACAAACTGTCATAAATGCATAAATGTCAAATGCAACTCAGAACTTTTCACCATAAAAACAGTTTCAGTCACGGAGCTACATTTAAATGTAACAGCTATCACTGAAATTTAGTTAGAAGATGCGGACAATAGAAACTAAATATTTCTTTACAAATTCACCAGTCTGTTGCAGGGTAACACAGAGACAGACAGGACAAAGCACCATGCACACACACTCAGGGAGAACCTGACAGTCATGTTTTTGGACTGTGGGAGGAAGCGGGAGTACCCAGAGAGAACCCACCATGCAAACTCCATGCAGAAAGACCCTGGGAATTGAACCCAGGCCCTTCTTGCTGCAAGGCAACAGCTCTACCAACTGTTCCACTGTGCAGCCCAGACCTTAATACTTAATTATTTATTTATTGCAAGTCATATTGTTACTGTAACATCAACCATTGTCATTACACATTTTTCAAATATGCAGCCTCAGTATTAACATGTCCCTTGTATGTAGAAAGATGTGTGGTTTGTGATAGAATAATATCTTTGGCAGGAATGACAGAAAAGCTCACTGAACGAGCGGAAGCATAAAAATTCACTGCTGCATCTGCCTGTCTTTTGTTTTTTTTATATATCTACAAATTACTCACCATGCTTTGATCAACAAGAAGTGGAGTCTAACGAGTAAAATCTGTCAGGAAGACGCTGAGCTGCTGCGTGTGAGCATGATGAAAGAGTAGGAAAATATACCACGTTCTGCTTCACACGGAGGATGTTTGGTCAAATAAATTCTTCCACAACTTACAGTAATTAAATAGCAGTTATGTAAACTTTTTCTGGGAAATCCCCCAGAAACATTTATTGGACCAAACGTCCTCCACAGAGTTACAGAGAACAGTCATAAAGTAGATTATACTCAGTTGAAAATAGATTTTTAAACACAGGACATCCAACCATTTTCTTCGCTCAGATTAAACATTTTTTTAAAAATATTTTTATTATCACTTTCTTTAAAAGCAGAAGTTTAAATAGAC
Source organism: Girardinus metallicus (assembly GCA_903067095.1). Classification (NCBI taxonomy): domain Eukaryota; kingdom Metazoa; phylum Chordata; class Actinopteri; order Cyprinodontiformes; family Poeciliidae; genus Girardinus; species Girardinus metallicus. The sequence goes on along the minus strand of CAEGAE010067173.1, from coordinate 4,167 downwards.
ACATTCTTCTCTTTTAAGCACTTTAGGAAATGAAAATGATGTCATAATTTTTCAAGGTTTTGGTCAGGCTGAAAAATGACCACCTCTGAAGACGTGCTAAAAGGACTGAAATAAACTTGTATTTGAAAAAAAAAAAGATAAAAAAAAAAAAGATTGGTTAATTTACATTTATCTATCATTTATTTAGTGGAGAGTTGAGGGAAAATAAAGATATGTTTAATTATGATTCAGCATATCTTTGCAAACTGTACAGTGATGGTGACCAGCCCCTGGAAATGTGCAGACCTGATGTTTTTTTCAACCAGGCAATTCAAAACTATTTTTTTGCATATGACTATCTTTTGAGTTACCCATTTATTACCTATTAGTGTAACTTTTCAGGTTGCTTTCATGTTAATATTGTGCTGTACAATTATCTGCATGCTTGCTTCCTTTGACATAGATCTGTTTCACCTTTGAGTTGAGAACAAAATGCTATAAAGTTGACTCATTCAGGCTGAATTCCCTGTCAGAAAAAGCCAAATAAGCATGTTTTCTAAATCCTTTAACTTTATCTTTGTTCTCACAGCTTCCAAGGATGTCTGGAGTCTTTTAGCGATGCACAGCAAAGCAATCTGACCAAAAGGCAGATTACACAGACACACTGAAGTTTCTTCCTCTCTCACCTGTCAGCTCTCTCTTTCACCCCACAACAACCCCCACAACACCTCTTCCTGTCTGTCTCTCTGTTACCTTGGAGTCTGGCCGTCATGCTCTTGTGGCTCCACTCTAAAGGTTACGCTGTGTACCCACCGTCACTGCCTGTCACTCCCCTACCACCACACGCCACACACGCACACACAAACACACACACACACGACGGTCTCATCACTCTTAGGTTCTTTCTGTGAAATACTTCCCAAAGAATCACTGACCTACCTTTACAAAGGAACACTAAGGGCGAATAATGTTGGAGGGCCTTGTTATAAGCTCTGGTGATAGAGCAGGTGAAAGCTAAGTACTATTCTGTGTCACAGTGAAGTATGAATACAATAGGCTGTATGAAAGAACGGGATATGCTACATCATAATGAACAGGTCAGATCACTGCCATGGACTGCTTTCTGCTCTTTTCAAAATAAAATACCGTTTAACGTGGTTTCAAGAACACATCAACTTTTACCCTCAGTTTTAATATTTGTAAAGGGTTTGTTGCCACAAAATATCAGCAAAAGACTGAAAAATAACCTCAAATTACTCCATGACTTAAGTTATTTGTAATTAGTAAATAAAGGTAGTTCCTGTATTTTTACTTTTCATCTGAAACCAATAAAGAGTTTCCTTGGGTGTATGTTGAGACAAGTCCACACTTGTTTCACTTTAGGGATATTATCAAGAATGACCAGGTATATATATTATTTCATCCTTCATTGATCCGTCAAAGTCTGTCAGTACAATACAGTGCATTCAGATGGTAATCACTGCACTTATTCCCCCCCCCACATTTTTGTTACAGCCTTATTCTAAATTGTATTAAGTGAATCTCTGTCCTCAAAATTCAAAACACAGATACTCTATTATGATAATGTGGAAAAATGTTTGAGATTTTTGCTAATTTATTAAAAATAGAGAACCAAGAAATTACATTTATGTTATGTTCACAGCCTTTTCTCAATACACTGTTGGTCCAGCCTCAAGTCTTTTTAAATATGTTGCCACCAGCTTGGATCATTTTCACTCATTCTTCTGTGCAGTTCTTCATCCATCATCAGATTGGATGGAGACTTGTGAAGAAATTCACAAGTCTCATCTCATCTGTTTAATAGAAATACAACACAGGTTCTTTAAAAATGACAAGAAATTTCTTTTCAAAAAGTCATGTGGCAATTGTAGCTCTAAACATGTTTTATTAGGGCATAACAAAAAGGCTGAAAAACCTATCATGACATAAACTTTTCATGTCAGTCGATATTGATAATTATTGATTCATTTTTGTTGTTGTAAATATCTAAAATATTACCAGACTGGTGATAAAATATATCCAGTTTTATCCACAGTTTTCACTCCAAACCGTTTTTTTATTTTTTTTATTTTATTATTTTTAAGCAGTTTATGAAGCACAGTGGCAAAACCTTAAACTGCTGCTGTGCCAGTTACTCAATAGGTTGTTGCTAGGTTACCACAAGTTACTCAACGAGTGGTTGCTAGGAAACCAAAAAGTGAGTGAGTTAGTCGATGTCACCTATTTTGCTTAGCTGGTAAGAGTTCAGGGAAATTATTGAACGAATGAAGGTAGCTACCAAGCTTACTATCTAGCTAGCTAGCTAGCTAGCTAGCTAGATAGATAGATAGATAGATAGATAGATAGATAGATAGATAGATAGATAGATAGATAGATAGATAGATAGATAGATAGACCGTGTGTCATTTATTTTTGTTTTTTCCTGCAGAGACACATTCTCCAGGGAGGCTGACAGAATAAAATGAACAAAACCCACAGGAACAAATCTGTAATTAGGAAGTGATCGACATTTTGAACTGAACGTAACAAGGTTAATCTGATCTCACACGCTCACTACTTTTGCAAAACTGTAAAATCCAACAACCACATACAGCTGCATGCCTTAATAACTCTACAGTGTTTTCAGCATCTTGAACAAAAAGCACATGTATTCTTCTATATCTGTGTCTCCTCACTCCTCCTCTCATCCTTCTACCCCCTTCTGTTTCTCCTTCAGTCCTCCTCTCTGTGGGCCATACGTGGAGCGTTCAAGCGCTCTGACGACATGCACCACTGAATTCTCAACATCTTGTCTTGTCACGCCAATTACACTTACACTCGCACCCATACACACATACACACATTTAACATACCCAGTGCACTCTTTTAAACTGAACAATGTGATATATCCTCAGAAGTCATACATAGGTATACCAAAACAAACTGTTTGGGATTCAAAGTGGAGAAATAAGCCGGTTTAGCAGGGTTGCGTCAAGCAAATAACCACGGAGAAACTTAACAGATAGTTAAATTTCAACAGAGAGATGTGATTGTAGTGAGCAGGTGGTATGAGAGGTCAGGCCATGAATCGGTCATTGACTCCACCCCACAACCGTGAAAGGATAAGGGTTAATTAACTGCAGGCTCTGATGAATGATTCATAATTCCAGGTCTATGACTAATATTTAAAACACACGGACACAGGCAGAGCAGATATGAATTATTCAGATGCAATGATACCCGGCACTACATTTCACTCACAGTGAGCAAAGACAGCCGAATTTCAGCCTCTCAGCATCTGTGAGATGAACAATCTAACGACAGCAGAGTAAAAGAAGAAGATGACTGTTTTTTGAACATTCTCTAAAATAAAGCAGATATGCTGCAATTTCAATATTCGGTGGAGAAAATGAAAAAAAAAAAAGAGGGAACAGAAGCAACAGACAAAATGAAGGCCTGACTGAAAATAAAAGATGGATGACCAAAGAAATACAGAGGGAGAGAGTTTGGTCAGCTGAGATTTACTGTCTTGTCTGTGAAAGTTGCAGAGAACAAGTCACAGCGACGAAGCTTCAATATATTTTTAAATCCTGTCTTGTTCGTTTCTCTTCCATCTGGTCCAACATTTTGAATAGACTTGCATGGAAAACAAACTTTTATTTCCCTTAAATAAAATTCGCATTCTCACTAAAACCAGGAGGATAGAGCACATAACCCCAGTTTTAAAGTCCCTTCACTGGCTCCCTATAGCTCAAAGAGTAGACTTTAAAATACTGTTGTTAGTTTACAAATCACTGAACGGTTTAGCACCACAATACATCAAAGATCTGCTGTGGTTCTACCAACCTTCTAGACCCTTCAGGTCTTCTGGTTCTGGTTCTGCTCTGCATCCTCAGAACCAGAACCAAACGAGGAGAAGCAGCTTTCAGCTTCTATGCACCACAAATCTGGAACAAACTTCCAGAAAACTGTAAAACAGCTGAAACACTGAGTGCCTTTAAATCTAGACTAAAAACCCACCTGTTTAGAGTTGCATTTGAAACGTAATCAATTACGAATTTAACAGTGGCACTTGACATAATGTAATGATTTTGATTGTTTCAGTGTTTCAATGTTGCATGACTTTGTGTTTTTGTGTTTGTTATGATGTAAAGCACTTTGAAACGCCTTGCTGCTGAAATGTGCTAT